>JABFPM010000640.1:0-26162 GCA_022817325.1 Idris sp. 1 HC-2018 | reverse complement strand
GTATGTGTGGCAATGATTTTTGTGTGGGTGTGTGTTTTCTATGGCAATTGCTATTTGTGAATCACCGTTTGATGTACTATTACTCAATTTGTGTGTGTGTGTGTGTGTGTGTGTGTGTGTGTGTGTAAGGTTAGTACCGTTAAGAAAGAGAGATATTGAAATTTTTCGTGCGCTACTTTTTTCTGACCAATTATGTAATCTGCTTTTTTTAAATTCAAAAATATAGAAAAAATAGAAAACAATTTCAAGAAAGTATTTTTTTTTAACTATAACAAACTGATATTAATATTTTGAGAACAAATTGTAAGTTGCTTTGTTAAAATTTAAAAGTATAAAAAATTAGAAAAAAATGTCTAGAAAGTATTGATTTTGTATGATTGTAAAAGTTTATGTAAAAAGTTATACTTTACTTAATTTAAATTCTAAATTATAAAAAATTAGAAAAAAAATCAAAGAAAGTATTGTTTTTTTAACTTTAAAACATTGTTCGTAATAATTTTTGTAAAAAATGTTAATTGGTTTTATAATAAAGATAGTGCAAGTATTGCATTATTTTGTCAGCTGTTAAAACACATGATTGAAAGAAATTTTAATTTATTATTGAAATGTTATAATATTAAAAAATCAGTTGCAAGAGAAACTACAAATTTACTTGTCAAATGTTTAGTCAAGAGTAACTTTTTTTTCTTGTTTTCTTTAAAACAAACTTTCATTATGTTAACAACGAACAGACACAAATATTATTAGAAACAACAGAGAATTTTTAACTGAATTATTGTCTTCAGCAAGTTACATAAATTTTACTTGTGCATTTGGAAAAAAACTCGACCCAAAGTCGGATAAAACTTTATTGTGTAAACATTTTTAAAGTGACGTGTATTTTTGTTTATTAATCACTTTATTATTTAAATTAATTAATTACAGTTTTATTAAGTGAAAAAATATGAGTAATAATTAAATGTAAACAATATAACTTGTTTCCTTTATTATTTTTTTGCTATTTTTAGTTTTTGACGCCACTAAAATTATTATCTTCGACAATAATTATTATAATTCACAATTCGTTAATTGTAATATTAATTTTTCCATCGGATGACTTCGAAGGTGGTATAGAAAAATTGAAGCTTGTATTTAAAACAGCAAGTAAAGCTGGCTTATGTTTCAGATGGCGTAAATGTAATTTCTTACGTACTCGAGTTGAATTTTTGGGAAGTGAGATTGAAAATGGTTTTGTGAGACCTTCGGGTAGAAAAATTAAAGCTGTATTGAATTTGCCAGTGCCAAAAGATGTGCGAACTGTGCAAGCCTTTTTAGGCTTATCTGGTTATTTCCGGTGGTTCATTAAAAACTACTCGACCATTGCCCGTCCTTTGTCTGATCTGCTCAGGAAAGAGTTCGAATTTTCGTGGGGACAGCAGCAGAAGGAAGCCTTCGAGATGCTGAAGAAGAAGATGTCTGAGGATCCAGTTTTAATTCTGTTTAAACCCGGGGTGGAAACAGAATTGCATACGGACGCATCGAAGGCTGGAGTAGGCGCAGTTCTTATGCAAAGGAGTTCTGTTGACCAAAAAATGCATCCAGTACATTTTTTCAGCCAAAGAAACTCCAGAGAAGAAGAGAAATATACCAGTTTCGAGCTTGAAGCCATGGCAATAGTAAAAGCACTGAAGAAGTTCAGGATCTACCTGATAGGCACATCGTTTAAGGTGGAGACTGATTGTAAAGCTGTGACGCAAGCCATGGAAAAGAAAAATCCGAGTGACAGACTAAATCGATGGATAGTACAACTTATGTCCTTTGATTGTAAGTTTGTACCTCGGAAGGGAGAAAAGATGGCGCATGTCGACGCGCTAAGTCGACATCTGGTGCCGGACTGCTGTTTGGTGGAAGAGTGCAATAAGGGATTGAGAGCGAGAATAAAAAGGGCACAAGAAGAAGACACAAATATCAGGCAGCTGGCGACAGAGTTGAAGTGTGGAGATCGGGAAGGTTACGCCATGCAAGGTGGATTATTGTATAAAGAAGAAGAGGGAAGCTCGAAGTTAGTGGTGTATACAAGTATGCAGAAGCAGATAGTGATAAAAGTCCACGACCAGGGTCACTTTTCGGCGTCCAAAACGAAGAATCTTTTTCGTCGCGAATTTTGGATTCGTTGATAGAGTGGTCGAAAAAGTTGTGTCAAACTGCATTTCTTGCATATTAGCTGAACGCAAAAATGGAAAAAAGGAAGGATGGCTCCATCCGTTGGAAAAGGGATCTGTTCCTTTGGACACCTACCATGTTGACCACTTGGGCCCACTAAAATCAACGAAAAAACAATATAACTACTTGTTTGTTGTCATCGATGCCTTCACCAAATTCGTTTGGGTATATCCAACTAAGTCCACTGGTTCAAATGAGGTGGTGAAACGACTAGAAAATCAAGCTGCAGTCTTTGGAAATCCCAGGCGAATCGTATCAGATCGAGGTGCGGCTTTTACGTCTGTCGAATTTGCTGAATACTGCGAGAGCCGAGGCATACAACATCATCTCACCACAACGGGAATTCCTAGGGCTAACGGACAGGTGGAGCGGTTAAATAGGACAATTATACCGCTGCTGACGAAGTTAACTGCACCTAAGCCCGAGGAATGGTATAAGAAAATCGAATTAGTTCAACAATGTTTGAATTCGGCGTTGCATCGAAGTCTGAGTTGTACTCCATTTAAGGCTATGTTTGGCGTGGATCCTAGGCTTCGAGACATCGATGGCATGCTGGAAAAATTACAGGAAGAAATGATCGAGGATTTTGATCACGAAAGAGAGGAAATTAGAAGAAAAGTAGTAGAACAGATTCAAAGGGTACAGGAGGAAAATAGAAAAAGATTTAATTCGAAAAGAAAACCGGCTCATCAATACATGTTGGGAGACCTGGTGGCGATCCGTAGGACGCAAACAGGTCCGGGGGTGAAATTGAAATTTAAATTCCTAGGCCCTTATGAAGTAACAAAAATCTCTGGAAAAGACAGGTACGCAGTCCGGAAAGTGGGAGATAACGAGGGACCACGAGACCACGAAAGTGGGTGAACACGAGAACAGCCACCGATTCAATGAAATTGTGGTGCACGGAGGATGCAGAAGAATCTGATAAAGATGAAGAACTGTTCAAGGGCGAATGAGGTCAGGACGGCCGAGCTGTGGGAAAATAGGGACAGGGTCTGAGAGAAAATGACTACAGGGTTGGCGGGCGCGAAAATATATACGACGAAAACTCAAATTCGAGCAGACAGACTGAGCGCGGACGTTGTAGAGTAAACAAGTAAAATTTTGAGTAGTGACAAAAATTATATATATAGAACTTTCGTGTGTGAAAACATTAATTTTCTTAATCAACTGATAAATAAAATAAATGACAAGGAAAAATTGACTCCAGTTAATTCAAATTCCTACATTAATTAGAAATAATTAACTTTTATTTAATTAAATAAAATGAAAAAATAAGTACAAAATCCCACAAAGTAATTTCTTTTATATTAATAATTAATAATTATTTTTTTATATAATAAAATACATTTTTGTTTGCAATTATTTTTTAGCTACAAGATCAGTGACAGTCCCAGGTAATCTCGACACGAAATCATGGATCAAAGCAAGATACTCATTTGGATTTCTGGGATTTCTCGGTTTTGCCCTGGTTTACGCGATGCGAGTGAATCTCTCGGTGGCGATAGTCTCAATGGTCAATCAGACCGCTATCCCGCATATCGAAACAAATGATACGAGTGACGTATGTCCCAACATTCAGCCTATCAACACTACGTTTGTTCCAGTAAGCAGTTTCAATCACATGATTCATTAACTTTAATTATCCCAGATAAGGGATAATGCTGATTCAGTTTTTTTTATTCTTTTGTATTATATCCGACAATTTGCTTATCTTTACGTGATAATTATTACATTTTTTTACAATGAGTTTATCATTTTTTCTACTTAACTCATTTTTATTTAAATATTTTCCATTTAGTATGATATTTTATGAAATTAATTTTGTCAAACAAGACTGCTAAAAGAAAATTAACTTGTAGTCAATATTTTAATTGTATTTTTTATATATTTAGCTTTTAAGAATTTAGTTTTAAATCTTATTTTTAAAAATCTAGTATTAAATCTTGTTTTTAAATATTTTGATAACAACAAGACCTTTAATACATTTTTTCATTTTAACTTTTCAGAGTGCTGGAGAATTTGTTTGGGATGAAAAGACCCAGGGAATAATATTAGGGGCATTTTTCTTAGGCTACGTCATAACTAATGTACCGGGTGGCAGAATGGCCGAGAAGGTCGGTGGCAAATTAGTTTACGGATTGGGAGTCTTTTTGACGTCCATTCTCACAGTTATCAGCCCTTTTTCAGCCTACTGGGGTCTCTATCCATTTTTGGCTGTTCGCATTGCTGAGGGTTTCACTGAGGTATCACATACTTTATATTCGTTTGATCTTTATAGTCAAAAGCCATATTTTAAATTTTCTTTGAAAAATAAACAAACAAAGAAAATAAATGTTATACAATTAAAAAGTCAGTCTCTCGAGACGTAGCAAAATTTTATTATTATTGTTACAATAACTTTATTGGTTATTCTCGAAAGTTTACGAGTCTGTGTTTGCTTAGTCTCAAGAAATTCATAAACTAGAGCGTGAAATTTGACGTTGAGTAATTTTAGGGAGTTACATATCCAGCGATGCATAGCATGCTCGCCCATTGGGTGCCGCCGTTGGAAAGAAGTAAATTTGCAGCACTCGTCTATGCCGGTGATTACGAAATTTTATATTACTACAAAAATTTAAGTATACTGTGTTGCTTTTTTGTGTAAATTATAAATTGAAATTAATTTACAATTTCAGGTGCAAATTTTGGAACTGTGATTTCACTTCCCCTGAGCGGTTATCTCTGCTCTTTAGATTTATGGGGTGGATGGCCATTGGCATTTTATTTGTTCGGAACACTCGGTATCATTTGGTACGTTTTTTGGCTGCTTTTCATTTACGATACCCCAGCGTTGCATCCTCGCATCGATCCCATGGAACGCATGTACATTGAGGCCTGCGTTGAACCAAAAGACGTAAATAAACAAATCATCTTTACATTTATTTTTTTGCTGTTAACTTTACTTATGTATCTAGTTTGTAACTGCTATTAAGTTATACATTATTAGAATACAAAGAATAAAAAAAGTAGAGCCTGGAGGGGTTGAAGCTGATAACGAGGAATCCAAGTTATCATCTGGTGTAAGGTAGACTGAATATTATGGAAAAGTAATATAGTCTGGATAATAGAATTTCTACTTAAATTCTACTTTATTTACAAAATATGATGTAGAACTGGTGAGACCTCTGAAAAGAAGTTGATTTAGCTCTGCCAAATGCTCGCTTTGATTAAATCCAATTTGATAAAGAACATTAATGAAAAAGAATGATAAGTTCACAAGAAGACAAAAATGATTTGAGATAATAATTGTTGATTCTAAAAACTGGTGCATAATAAACTTAATTACAAATAAAAACTGGGCTAAACTATTTGATAAAGATAACAATTCATTTTACAAGATAATGACCGACAAATTAATAAACTTTATCAATCATTGTATGAAAATTTTGAAAATGTTTTGCCCAAGTAAAAATTTATATATGGCTCCATTTATGCAGCATATATGGTAAATAAATAGATTCATAAATTTCGCATAAATAATTTTTTTGATACTGATTGCCATTTATGTCACACATATGACACATTTTTAATATGGAACTTAAATGGCAACATTTGTGAAACACATATAGTACATAAATGGACATTTATGGCCCACAAACGGGGTCATATATAAATATTTATATGGGAAATTGAACGTAAAAAATTTTTATCTACTATTTAAAAAAAAGAATAATAATAAAATACTTAAAAATGAAAATAAAATGTTAGGAAGACGACAAGGGCGTGCCCTGGCGAGCAGTTTTCACTTCACTGCCGATGTGGGCACTGACAGTTACCCAGTGCGGTCAGGCGTGGGCCTTCTACACCCTGCTGACCGAGTTGCCAACGTACATGGACCGTATCCTGCACTTCGACGTGCAGAACAATGCCTGGCTGTCGGCGCTGCCATACCTGACCGCCTGGTTCATGGGCCTGGCGATCTCGGCGTTTGCGGACTCGCTTCTGGAGCGACGACTGATCTCGCCGCTGGCCTCGCTGCGGCTCTGGAACACCGTGGCCTCAGTGGGCCCGAGTCTGAGCTTTATCGGCGCCATCTGGGCCGGGTGCGATCGTCTGACGGTAATGATGATGCTCGCGGGAATGGGCTCCCTTTATGGCGCAGTTTACGCTGGCAATCAGATGAATCATTTGGCCCTCGCACCCAAGTACGCCGGCACTTTGTATGGTCTGACAAACGCGGCCGCTAATGTCTGCGGCTTCCTGGCGCCTTACATTATCGGCAGCATTGTCGACGGACATGTAAGAACGAATCTTTGATTTATGCTGCTAATGCGATTACAAATCCTGATTTTATGTCTTGTGCAAAGTAGAAAATAAATTTAATTTCATTTTAGGTAAAATTGAATTAAAAAATTAATTTTTTTAATTAATTTGTAAAGTTACTTTTCTAAAATGAATGTAATAAATTATTTTTCTAAATTAATTATTTAAAAAGTTGCTCTTCTAAATCAATTCAGAAATATAATTTTTGAACTTAACGTATAAAGTTACTTTTATAGAATTTATTTATTAAGATATGTTTTTAAATTAATTTGTAGTGTTAATTTTTTAAATTAGTTTTTTAAAGCTGTTCTTTTAAATTAATTAAGAAAATTATATTTTTAAGTTAATTTGTAAAAATACTGTTTTTATTTTCTTTTAAGTTATAAAATTGGTTTTTAAAATTGTTTTTATTTTTATTTTAGGAAACTTTGGCTAGATGGCACACAGTATTTTGGATGACTGCTGGCATTGACATCATCACCAACATTTTTTACGTTATCTTTGTGTCAGTTGAGGAACAGCCCTGGAGTCGAGGCAGCTGATGACAAAGCCGAAGCTGACACATAGTCAACTTCAACATGGCTAACGATTCGCCCTTCGATCATCTTGTTTTAAGTACCTTTTAGCCTAAATTTTTGAACATGTTCGATTTTTGAAAACAAAAAAACAAAAAAAACCGCTACTGACAATATACCGAGGGACTTTTTAAAATTTATAAAAAAAAATCATTGATTTATTGATTCAGCATGTAAGAATCAATAAACTGATACAAATATTTACAAAAGTTCGAGAAAACAAGAGGGGAATTCGTAAGACATGCTTTTTTGATCAATTTTTTGTCTGTGAGACGGAATTTACGTTTGTAATTAAGTTATGGACGGACTTGTTTACTTGATTTTTTTAAAAATTGTCGCACAAATAATACTCTATTGTTCAGAAGTATGAACTGATGTGTAAAAACTTGCAAAAGTTTTCAGTTTCTGCAGAAAGATTTGCAATTTCAAGATTATTCTTATATTTCATTAATTTTTAATTCAAAATGTGATAATTATTTATAATAAGTTTCACAAAGAATTTTTGAAGATGACATGACATATTTTGTAGAATGATCTTAAACAAGTTTTTCTGTAAAACTTTCATTGCTTATTTAATAACGAAAAGATAATAGTTATATAACATTTAAAAAAATTGTATCAATTATTATTATATTTAAAAAATTAAGGTTTTCTCTACATATTATGTGATTTTGCATTTAAGTGTTTTAACAATAATTAAATTAATTATTGTTAAATAATTAATTTTTTATTATTTAAAAATATAATAAAAAAAAAAAAAACACTTATTTAGTTAAATTTAGTTGAAATTTTTAATTTAGTCTCGACATTTGTTTTTATAAATAAATTGTGCAGTGCATGAAGCAATTGTAATTGTTTTTATTCAGAAATTTACATATCAAAAAATTCACCTTGGTCTCAAATTTAAAAAAAAAACATATTGGCAATATTTCTAGATTTTTATTGTTGATTATTAGAACATTTTTCTAATCTTACATTTTAGTAGACATAATTAAAAAAAATAATGATGGTGCTATTTTCCATGTAAAAGTATTGTGTATATAATCTAGATTAGTTGCCAATTACATAAAAAATGCGCTGTCTCAAGCACATAATCATGTTTTAATTACGAGAAAACTTTGTTGTAAATTACAGTTTTTAACACTTGCAGTAAAAAAAGATCAGAATAGAAATTTTAATTTGTACATTTTGGTATAATTTTAAAACCGTCGAAAATTTGAATTTGTAAAATGATTTTTTTTAAATACAGTAATCTGTTGTGTACAGTTTGTTAATGTAAAAGAAAAACCAATGTTAGAATGTACCGAAGGAATAAAATTAATTTTGTTGACAATAAACAAATTATACAACTTATCACAAGTGGTTGAGAAAATGTCTGTAAATATAAATAAATGATAAAATTTAATAGCTTGAACATATATATATTAGACAATTTTATCTCCTTCATTGAACGAATTATAAATATCAATTTGGTACGCTATAAAAAACAAAAAAAAGACGTAATTAATTAGATAATAGAACTCATTGATTCGAATTACTTGAAATGACAAATATTAATAAAATATATATATGTAAAGGATATTATAAAATGCAAAACTATTTTATTTGTTATTAGAAATTTCAATTTCTAGAATTATTATAAAAAAAATCTTAGTTTAAAATAAATGAACTTGAACAAAAACTTTTTATAAAAATAATGTTTCAATTTAAAAAAATAAAGTAGCAAAAATATTTCTAATCTCTTATTAATATTTATAACTATATATATTATACAAAAATAGATTTTTGTGTAAAAAATTATATCTTTAAAACAATAAATGACCAAAAAATTGCATTAATGTCAGTTGCAAATCAACACTTGAATTTTGCCTCAACTATTAAGACGTGTCTTGTAAAGTTATATAAAATGATGAAATACTATTAAATTGTAAGATCAGGCGATGCGTAACTTATAGTAAACTTCTGTTTATTTGACATAGTTCAAGTTGTGCAATTGAATTAAAGTTTTCTGACGAATAAACACAAGTTTACTGTGAATAGTTGTTGATTTTGAATCGTGCCGTATTAATTAAACATGTATAAATGTACATCTGGTGCAAAATAAAAAAATAACAGTTTTACCGAAAGAGAAATGAAACAGGTGATGTAACACTATTAAAATAAGCGAATTTTCAATTGTAACAACTGAAAAGACGATTCATTTTTGTAGAAATACGTGGCAAAAACAAAAGTTTTTTTTTAAATTATAGAATTTAATGTTAAATTTAAAATTTTAAATGATGAATTAAATATTTGTGTTTGTTGAAATATAAAAATACAATTTAGGGGTAAGAATATTAAAAAAGTATAAGTAAAATAATCATAATAGCAATCATATTTTATTTTATGAAATTGATATTAGATTTGTCATTCATTAGTGGAAAAAAAACTGTTCATAGTAATATGCCACGTTTGTAGGATTTATTTCATGAATGACAGTCAATGTACCTGAATCATAATCGCTACAATAAGAATTAAATTTAGAAGAAATTTTCTTTGTTATGAATGAAACTGTGAAATTTTGATTCTATCTAAGGATTAGATAGAGTTGTTACACTAATGCTACTGTAAAAGATTATTGTATAAACATAATAAATAAAAATAATATAAATACAATATCTCTTACTTTTGTTTCTTACTTTTATTGAAATATTTGTTTCCAGTAAAAATAACTTTGGACTAAGTTTAATTAAAGATTTTTCATCTGCTTTTTTATTGCAAAATTGATTTTTTTTTCAACAAAACCTTGAGACAAATTTTCATAATCTTTTTTTAATTATAATAAATATTTTTAAAATATATACTACAAAAATTTGTAACAATAACTTGAGATAAAAATATTTTGTGTACTTTATACATATATATATATATCGATAATGCTTTTTCGCAATCCATTTTAATTTGATACTATTCTATATAAAAATGTCAAAAAATGTTTTATGCGATAAGATTCACGTAAAAAGTGTCGGTGCATTATGGTATAATGTTACTGAAATGTTGTTATATATAAGTAGGGTAGCTTTCCATTCGCAAAAATCATCTATTGAATGAGTATTACGACACTTTTTCCTGACATTCATTTGATATACTACGAAGACACAATAAAATCAATAAGTGCATTTTCTCTACCAAATTTTTTTTCTATAAACATTAGACAAATTAAATTTTCAATCAAACAAACATTCTAATAATATTTTAAACAAAATTTATTTTCATTTAATAATTTTGATTAAAGCAGACCGTTGAATTGACTTATCTAATTATGATTGAGGAATCACAGTAATTAGGAGTATACATATATATAGATACATCTCAGCTGTACTGCCATTCAACCTCAATATATACATATATATACCTATATAATTATATAATGCACCATTTAATATACTTATTTTATGTCAAACAAATGTAAATATAAGACTTGATTAGTTTTTATTTGATTTTATCAAGCAATTAAACTTAATTAATTATTATTAGATTTTTTTTAATTTTAATTAAGTTTTATTAAACTTTTTTTTATTATACATTTTTTATTAAATTATTAAGATTTTATTTAAATGTAAAAATTTTTGTATTTTAAAATCAAGCAGAACATTTAAGATAAGAAAATTAAACGGTGCATTTCAAGCATAAACGGATAAATAAATTATTTTGCTGAGTGCAATAATAAATTTAAAAAGATATTAGATTGTCCGGGAAGCAAATGCAGAAAATCTATGCTAATGCCTGCATTCTGTATTTTGTGTGACAGCTAAGCTGAACTGTACACATATATACACAAAATGCGTGGGTGTCAAAAACTCTCTAATAGGCAAAGTTTCAAGTAACAGTTTTGTTAAACAATAGATAACAATTTGTAAAACATAATTCTATTTTTTATTAATAATTTTTATCTTTTAGATGTATAAATTTTGTTAAACAATTAAGTTGTCTAATTTAAGATTTTTTTTTTTAAATCATGATTACATTTTTTATAAATAATTTATTTTAAATGAATAAAATTGTTATAAAAATTAAGTTTTCAAACTTAGGTTATTTTCCTTTTTTTAAACTTATGTTTTGTCGTGAAGATGAAAAAATAAAATAATGTGCACATTGAGAAATGTAAAGAAGATTTATGTTGTGGCATTATTATTTTTTTTTTGACCACTTGATATTTAGTTATGTAAAATTAATCCTAAAAAATGATATTTATTTTCACCTGATGTAAAAGCGCCTTTATGCCAGTGAGTAAAAATTTATTATTATATACACATTTAAGTCCGCAGATTACATTTAATTAAATAATATAAAATATGTGAGCTGGTTGGTTAATTAAATTTTTTATAATACACTTTGTTCATACAATGTTTTGAGTCATTTAAATATTTAATGAACACAGTTTGTATAATCTTTTTTTTAGATAAACTTATTATTAAAAGTTCTTTTTTCCTCCCTGTCACTAGATTTTTCTTTCAAAGTGGATTAACTTGTATACAAAGTTGAGATATTGTCGTCTTTTGGGTAACTCTTACACTCTTTTCGTCGCGGATTAAAGAATCACTTTAAAGTTTAGAGTGGTGTATACTTTGGGTGATTGAAGGTGAAATCAAGGAAAAAATTGAAGAGTTCAAACTGCTGAAAATAAGTGTCTCATGTTTCATAAAATATATCTAAAAAATTTAAATTAAATTAAAAAAAGGTAAAAAAAAGAGTTCAAGTTTAACTTAATGTTTTAATTTAAATTTTAGATAATCAAAATATAATTCTAACATTTTATTTTAAGTTTTTATTTGTATTATTTAAAATAAAATTAATTTATTAAAACATGTCTAAAAAATGTTAAATTAAATTAAAAAAAAAGTTTAAAAAAACATAAATCAAGTTTAACTTAACTTTTTAATTAAAATTGTAGATAATCAAAATATATTTTTAAAATTTTATTTCACGTTGTTATTTTTATTTAAATCAACCCCTTACAGATTCACGAGCAAGAAATTATTGTTTAATTCACGCAGAGGACCCCATGTGAATACACTAAAAAAATTCCCATGCCTATATTTTATTGTATTGGCACTCGGAGAGTAAAATATAATATTGATTTTGATGTTAATAAAGTTATCGTCAATTGTATCGCCGACAGATTTAAATTTTTTTTATTCCACTTCTGATTATTAAATCAACTATGCACATGTGAACAATTTTTAATTTTTATAATTTATTTAAAACGAATAAAAGTTTTTCTTTAAAAATGGATAGTAAAGTGTTAACAAATAAATTTATCTTCAATAAACAAAATGTAATTATAAAACTGTGTGTGTGTTATATCTGAAACTAAAATTGCTTAGGGTGTAATAAAGTTCTGCCTCTGTAGTGTTACTGCGAGATAAGGGGAGAGAATAGATAATGAATATTCATCAGGAATCAGAAAAAGAACTTTTGATGAAATGTACGAGATTATTTTACATTCAAATAATTCTACTTGTTATTATTATAAAATGAACTCTTTTTTTGTTATAGTTATTATTATTAATAATAATGCAAAATAAATTTATAACAAAGCGTTATAAATTATTTATTGGTAAATTTTATCATGCTTCAAATAAGACATTACACGATTCAATAATATTTAATAATAAGTGTCTTTATTAAACGTCATTATAATTATAAAAATAAATTTACAACGCCATTATTTTAACTAATATAAATTATTTATTATTTTTTATTTATTTACTAAAAAGTTTCAACATTACTCTACGTGTTTAATAAAAATAATTGCTTAACAAAATTATTATTTAGCTGATGAAAAATGAGTGAATAAAAGTTGCTTTAAATTTTTAAACCAAAAATAAACTCGGTATAATTGCTGCGAAGTGAAATCTAATGCCACGGTATACTTTTTAATCTGGCTCTAGTATACACACACATATATATATATATATATATATATGTATATATATACATGTATATATGCTTGAATTATGAAGATTATTCTTCATAATGTCTGTGAATTTTTTTTTCTATCGCATTTACTTTGATCATATTTAAAATACGGAAAAACAAGGACATACGTGCAGAGATGATAAGGATTCAACAAGAGAATCACAGAGTTCGTATTGAAATTAAACCTCAAGCGTACTACTATACTTTGCTGGGTATTCAGTTCATTAAGATTTTAAATGCGCGAGTTTAAGTAGATTTTTACAATAACGTTATGTATATCCCGAGCTTATTATGTATAATGACTTAAGAGCAATTTTTGAGAAATAAACAATTTTAAATTAATTTTATAATGTGCGCTTGAAATTTTATTTTTAGAAGTTTATTATAGCAAATGTTGAGAGTTTTCAGGAATATTTCCGTAAATTTTTGGCTTTTCAGCATTATTTTAAATTATTAAAAAAATGTTAAATTTTTAGAATTTATTCTATAAATGTTAAATATCTGAGAATATTTCTAGAATGTGTTCTTGAAATTTCATTTTGTAGAAGTTTATTACAGAAAATGTATACGACAAAATTTGAATTTTCAGGAATATTTCAATAAAGTTTTGAGTTTTGAAAAGTATTTCAACAATATTTCGGATTTTTAGAACTAATCTCAGAATATTCCATTAAGTTTTACGTTTCTGTAAATATTTCAAAAATATGTTCTTGAAGTTATTACAATTTTATTACAAAAAATATACGAATAACTTCAATATCAGAAATATTTCAGTAAGATTGTAATTTTTCCAAATCATTCAATTAATATTTCAGATTTCTAAACCCAATCCAAGAATATTTCTCTAAATTGTAAATTTCTGAAAATATTTTCAGAAAATTCCGCATCCTTTTAAAAGAATTTTGAAAATGTCTTATTTCCAGTAATAATTTAAAGATTTTCACGTGAATTCGAGGACTCTTTTAATGAACATTTCTCGCTGGACACGACACAAGTTTTAGGTGTCCAAAATGATTTAGAAACGTGGCTGTTTGCCGTGTCTCATATAAATCCCTTTAAAACGGGATTTCGTGTGGGTGTCGCACACGTACCACATCCCTTTCATGCGCGGTAATGCAGCCTCTCTTCCGTGCTGCGCGGCTCTTTCTCAATTCTCCAGTTCTCAGTCGACGCCGAGCCAGCACGCGCGTTGGCCGCCGAACCCGAGCAACTGTCCGTTTCCCTTTTTTTATTTCCCATCTCATTTTTCGCAAAGCTATTTATATATGTCCACCTATACTCGCAGTTCAAAAACGCACAGTTTTACGATCATGGAGAACGCTCCGAGGAGTGCTCGCGGACTTTTTTTTTGAGTGACATTTTTCAACTTTAACAAACTTTTAAACAATTTGTGAGAATTCCCTAGTAAACAAAAAAATAACATGGATTTCGTCATACTTAAGGCAAGTTTTGTTTAAGGATACTTTTGAAAAAAAAATTCTCGCTGAAAATAAAAAGTGTCAAAAAGTTATGACATGTGTGTGTACACACATACATGTGGCGCCATCCCGCGACCGAGTCAAAGATTTCACTTTCCTTTTTTTTTATCTGTATGCATGCATTTAGGAAAATCTTCAGCCAGGGATTTGCAGTGGGATTTATTAAACCGGCGCGCAGTGCGAGTGAAAAATTGTTTTCGGATATTTTTGTTGCGTCCCTCCTGGCGGAGTGGCAAACCGCTCTATTACGGGCCTCCGATCTTTCCGATGTTTGTTTTATAAGTAACTCCTTTATCCGCTATATATAGTCTCTTTATTTGAACAGATTATAAAGCGTTACAACTACTGTTTCTTGATTGAGATTTACTCTGCATTCAGTGTACCAATTATTTATACAAAAAAAAGAGATGACATAAACTTTTTTGAAACAAAGAAATTAGAACTGCAAATTTGTCCCATTTTGAAATTGAAGCCTTTATGAAAATTTCAATTTGTTCAACATTTTATGGCAATTATTCTTTTTGAGTTTTTTTTTATTCTCTGTAATTTGTCGAGTGAAAAAAACTATTTAAAAATTATGATACTGTTTACTTAGAACTTTTATTAATGAAACACATTTTTACCGGTTAAATGTGTTGTTTAAATAAGTTTTTATGAAATGTTCTTTATTGTATAGCTTTAAAGTGTTATTAGAATATACAATAAATCATTTAATTATCGAGAATTAAATTCAATTGCTTTTATTTTTAATTATTTTTGTTTTGATGTATTTTTCTAATGTCCATTAAAATAAGCCATTTAAGTAAATTTATGAAAATTGACTTGACGTCCAATGATTTTGCCCTCCTTGATTTTCGTGTTTTAAAAATGTCCAGATGTTCTTAATGTACAATTTTGGTTTTGGTATCGAATTTACTAAAATTTTAAAAATGAAATTGGCGATTTTATAGATAGCATTGCCAATGGAGGAAATTATAATCCTCAATGAGTTTAATAATATAAATAATTTATGGTAAATAGATGATCTAAAAATTATAATTATATTTGTAATATAATTTTAACGATAAAACGAATAATATCTTTTTAAAAATTAAATTTTTATGTATTTTTGGTAGTCTATAACACTGGTAATAATTAAATTATTTTTTAAATAACTAAAAGTATGCAGGAATTTATACCCCATTGAAATACTAAAATAACGAATTTATTTTCTTTTTTATTTGATTTACATATACCAAGATACAAAGTTGGTTCTATTTTCCCCGGCCCAAAAAAACCCACCCGGGGTTTTTTTAGAGAAACCCACTTAAAAAAACCCTAAAACCACCCAAAAAAGCCCATTTATATCGTTTGAAGATTTTTTTAAAGAAACATTTTTTCAAAAAATAAAAATTTTATTCAAATTTAATTACATAACAAATTTATTTTTTGTACACGAATGTCTATAAACTTTAATGAGCTACTGAGCATTACCTTGCCCCAAATTATTTCGTAGATCTGACCAGATTAAGCCATATGAAGAAAATATTCTTTCTAAACCTGCAGAATTAGCTGGACAGTTCATCAATTTTTTTGCAAATGAACAAAAATCTTTCAAAGAATCATCTTTTTTAGAGCATTTTGTTTCCATAAGCAACCACAATTTGGCTGGAGTCATTTTTTCGGTAAGTAAAGTGTCCAACATAGATATAGAAAAGAAATCATTACCTTTGATTCTAAAAGAGATCAACAAAGGGAACCACTCTGGATTGTAGTTTTGCAGCCAAGTTTCAGCAATTTCTTCTTGTATACTTGTTATTCTGGAACCTTGAAATCTTGAATCAAGTAAATTAGCTACGAAATGACAGAGTAGTAATGCTTCCTCAAATTTTTACTTAATAAGACTTTTTTACAATTCAAGATTTGAATTTTCCAGCACATCCAACCAAAGTTCTACCGCATGAGCAATGTTAGTATTATCAGCTTAAAGATCATCCAATATTTGTCCAACAAACTTCAATTGATTGTAGAGATTAAGAGCTTTTCTGTAAATAGCCACGTTTCTCAAAATTGTTGAAATATTTGCTGGGATTTCATTTTGTTCGTCATTATCAAATTCTACAAATTTAGTGTAGTTTTTAGTAAATTTTCTTACACACTCAGGATTCGAGTTCCAGCGAGTGTCGTTAGGATGTTGAGGTATAAGACCACCATTTTTATTCAGCCATCCACGAAGTGCATGATGCAATTTAGAAAACCCCAATAAAATCAACTGGGTTGGGTTTTTTTTAAAAACCCTGGGTTTTATCCAACCTTGATATCAAGACATTCAATTGTTTTAAGTTTCTATAGTTTCTTAATCGAACACGAATTCATTCAAAAATGAAACCTACTCAATTCAGAGTCGAGTAGGTTATCTCAGTGGAAAACCCCATAAGTGTCAAATCTGTAGCCAACTTCTCAATGTCCCTAGTAGACGATCTGATTATAAATTATATATATATATATATTTTTTTTATTAACTTATGTATTTGTTGGAATCTAAAAGACAACTTCAATATTCAACAACACGTTATTTCATTTTACACAAAAAGTTTAAAATTCAACAATATGTTGTGTGCAACCAGATTAAATAACATGTTGTTGAATTTCACAGCAACTGACTTACAGTGAAGAGTAAAGTTGATTCTTGCAATTGGTTTCAAAAGCAGGTAACCGCATCGCCTTTCTGATGAGTCCAGCGCGGTTACTATACATAAAAAAAGATTTTATTCTTTTTTTATGTAACAAATATCCGGACGAAACACATCGTAATTGCAGGATATTCGAATTTCAATTTTACGATTAAATTCGAAAGTATTAATTTTGAAATTAGTTTTGTAGTTATGGTGATTATAAAACAATATGATAAAATCTCATTTTTAAATATTAAAGTATTTGATATGATTTTTTAGATAGATCTATGAAACAATTTTTTTTTTTTTAATTTCAGATAAAATTTTATTAAAGAGTGAAACAGAATTTATGTAAAAATTATAAAAAAAGGTAAATTTATTGAGAAAAAAGTTAAAATACTGCGAAATAATTGATTATTTTTTTTTTTTTAAGGAATTCACCTTTAATGAAGTATTTATTAATTTATGCACTTAAAAAATGTAGTTATAAAAATTGGAATGCAAAAGATCATAGATATTTTTAAAAATAATATTTTTAATAAATATAATTGTTTACTTTGTAAAGTAAGTTTGGATAAATTGCTAAAAGCATTTTCAAATGAACGGTTAACCTGCAATATTTATTTTCATCTTTAATTTAATACTTATAATAATTTATTTAAGTATACAAATATACCTGTTAAATGTTTATTAAATTTGTATTTTATTAATTTTTAAATATGCGCAATTATTTTTGTTACTACACTAAATAAATTTTAAAAACACCCTCATTTTAAATTTATCTCTATATTTTTAAAAAATTAATAATAATTTACAAAATGAATATTATTGCAAATAACATTACTTGTTTCTGTATGTATACGTATACGTGAAAATCACTTAATGTTTATGATGTTATGCATAAATTTTCTAATTTAGACATAATCGTTTTTTTTTTTACGAAAAAGGCACCATAATTTGTATGTATCTTTTTTCTCCGTGTTCTAAAGCTCCAATATAGCCAACTAAAAATTGAAAGTTTAATGAAATGACTGATGTTAATTCGGGAGTTAACCGACTGACAAAGATAACCAAATGGAATTTTTGTTGATAAACAAAGAGAGTAGAAGAATGCGCACCTACTCCTTGTTTAAGATACCCCAAAAATCGAAAAGTCGTGTATCGCAGGAAAGGTTTGAAGAAAGTCATCCGGAACATCAGCTATTTTTGCAGTAAAAAAAACGTTCAGAATTGATAAAACATCGGAACCATACAGGTATGCCGAAGCAGTTGATACTAAATCCTTCTTCATCAGTAAAAGTGTATCAAATTCTATTTTACAGGCTGTCTCGTATGCGAATGGCACCTGTAACGCAATTTCTAAAATTTCTTCAATTTGAAACCATTAATCGTAATCTTTTTTTTATATCTAAAAGTGATAACTTAAGAAGACATTGTTTCTTATAGTTAAAGTAATGTTATTGACGTTATAAATGAAAAATATAATATTTAATACTAATAAAAATATATAACAACTTGTTTATAATGTTATATACTTTTTTGTATAAAAAATATGTATAGACTGTGCATGACCTGTGTAATTTTTTCTCCACAGGTCGAAATTATTATTTGAAAATATGTTAATCTTACTTTGACATATCATATCAAGTTTTTATTGATTTTTAGTTTGATAGTTCGAATATTTTATTATGAATTATCAAATTGTTTAAAATTTATTTATATCTTAAATGACAACTGAGATCGTAATTATATTTGAAAGCAAAAACGTAAATTATTTTTAAATTGATTCTCAACAAATGTTGTTATTTGACATTTTAGTATTAATTTCTTGGTTGCATTAATTTTTGTGGAATATCATTAATGCTAATTAAATATATTTGTTAAAAATAATGTTTTATTGAAAAAAATATATACAGCAATAAATAAAAGGTATTATAGATTGATTTATAACTTTATAGTTGTGTGTAACTAAAAATTTCATTTTAACCTTAAAATAAAATATCCTGATATTTGGACTTCTTATCAAGTACCGATTGAATAAATTAATAAACTTTTGCTCTTTATTAAAAATTTTTCAATTTGGATAATATGGATAAGTGAATATGATTTTTGAATAATATAAAAATCGAAATATCAGATAAGACAAGCAAAAAAAATTTGGTAAATGTTTGAAGAAATACAATTTTAATTTTTTAAATTATTTTTCTTTGTAAACTTAAGTAAAATGTATAGAAGGTATCTAAAGGAACAAGAAAATCTTAGAAAAATGGACTTAGAACAAAAAAAAGTTAAAAAGTCAAAAAAACTTAAAGAGAAACGAGGTATATTAATTTGTCAATAATAATTATGGTAATAATAATAAAAAAAAAATCATATTATATTCACATCCAGATATATCCACAACAATGAACGAAGATTTACCAGAAAATACCGAAAATGACAGAAATGCTTCGATGTTAAAAAAGAAAGATTCAACAAGAAGAAAAAAGAAAAAACCTTTTTTTTCTTTTTTCAGATGTCATAGAAAAAGAAAATTTTTACAAAAAAGAATTTCATCACAATCTTCGCCAAAGTCAGGTGGACTTTTTTATAAATTAATATCTAAGTACATTTTGAGAAGAAATAAAACATCTGGAAAAGTACTGGAAACTCAGAATAATGAATACCAAAAGTCAAATGAATTAAAATTATCGTCTGAACTTTATGATTTGAATAAAAATAAAGATCTCCTACCAGGAACTTCGAAATCTGTTAAACAGGATAAACAATCTACATCAAAAAAATCAGACCAAAAATCAAAACAAGCCATCAAAGTAGAAATTTCTGATACCAGGGACTTGAAAAAAAATCCAGAAACCGATATATCTGAAGTAACAAAATTACTAACTTAATTTATACTATAAAAATGAATGTTTAATTGTATCAAATTTTAGATTGAAAAGGATATCATTAAAATACCACCAGCTAAACAAATTATTACGATTAATGATGTTCAAATGAAAAATACTAATTCTGAAAATGAAAAACCAGTGAAGATCGACAAACAGTTGAGCCCAAAAATGCAGAAAAAGAAAACTCCAAAAGTAATATTTTGAACAATTTTCTAAGATTAGACAATATTATATAAAATAATTTATATTTAAATTTTTAAGAAAAATGAAGGAAAAAAGACGAAAACGATAACTTTTTCACCAAGTACAGAAGAAATATCCCAACCTTCTTCAAAACCAATGTTAACTTCCTCAGAAAGTAACTCTCAAGTTTGCCCAATGTGTCTTCAAAATGCTGCAATAATAAAATCGTTATATGACAAAGAAATTTGTCCCGATTCTGGTACTTTGCACGTTTCGATTAATAATTATTATTCAGGAAAATTGCAAAAACAAATGCAAAGTACCAAGAAATATCGAACTGTTCAAACATCCGTCAGACCACGAAACAGTAACGTTGCCACCATGACCGATTAGACCTTTAATTAGAATTTTAAGCGTTGTGTAAAATGGTAATATTTTAGTAAAAATGTGCAAAAAATAATGGAACAATTGAGTTTTCGTTTGCAAAAGAATTTACATTACAATTCAGAAGAATTTTTTTTAAATATTTTACATTTTTCATTTTTGTGAGGACATATTTTATGTAATGTAAAATTAATATTAAGTACAGCTCATAATCTAATTTCATACCTCTGCTTTATGAATATGCATCTTATTAACTTTTTCGTACCAGTTTTCTTCGGGTAAAATGTTTCTTATGTATATTCATTTTCACAAAACTTTTCTGTTGATGATTTAAATTAATTTAATTAATGCATTGAAATGTGATTCAGATTAATAGCAGCAGATAAAAACATATTTTTGATGTCAATTTAATATTTATCAAAATATGATGATACAAAAAACAACATACAAACTGCAGATAACAGTACATTTTTTTTAAATCTTTTTTGTTATTATTAATGTATATTTTGTGCATTTACATATGAAATATTTCTGCAAATTCTTGCGAATTATTTTTGAGAATGGCAGTTTTCATTTTCTTCTGTCAATTCGCTGTTTCTGGCTACAAAGTCATTGTACGTGACCACTACTACATTATCTGTCTTTTCAATTGTTCAACAAAGCATCCGCACAAAAATCTAAACTCAACGAAAGCCGACGAGGAAGCACAAGTTTAATTAGAGAGTTACGTGGCGAGTTTTCACTGTATATTCTCCACTCCCGACACCGCACTTCCATTTAAATTATCTTTTCATCAATCGATGGCTTTACGTTTATTTTACTACTCCCATTATTAATTTTGTCCATCAATTAAAAGAATTTTTGTAACAATTTTTTTATAAATTTTTAAGGAAAAAAAGAAACAAAATTATAAAACCATTTTGTGATGCAACTTCATACATTTGCGAAAGAATTTTCACTATCTGTGTTTGTGAATCTCAAAATGTTGAATATTTTCAACAAAAAAGCTACGTTATTCCATGCTCGCAAAATTTATTATCATATCTTTTGTAACTCCGCACGTTTGCGTAAATAAAAGCACTTTCTTCATGCTCTTCTTGTTTGAATAATGTAAAATTAAGCCTGTACGTATATACATTCATAAAATCATTTCCATGTGAAATTAAAGTAAAATACATTTCTTGATGTAAAAGAAAGAGCCTTTGAAAAAGCAATTAAAACGTTTCTGTTTGCTTTCTTCATTGTGTGTTGTATTTTTCCATGAAGGAAAACCAATTTTCCCAAGCCAGTTATCAACTGCACAAATATTTGTTAAATACATACTAATTTAAAGATTATAGTGTTTCATCCGCATGTCTCCATAAATTTACATTTCGCTTGGATGGAAATGACCTTTTCAAACAAAAATTGTATTTTCTCGCAATATCTGTGTCGTTGTTAAAAAGAAATTACTCCTAATTTCATGCAGAAAATGTTGTATCTCATAAACCCTTGTATACAATTTAAAATATCTTATTTAGCATTTAAAATGTCTGTGACAATAAATTCTCTTTTTCTATCTGCGTTGGTTCTAAACCGCAGGCTACTTTTTTCGATTTCTTGCAGGTTAATTAATTATTGTGTTCAGATGATTGAAAACTGAACTCTTCACTTTGTTTTTATTGATTTTATTGCATTTCTGATTTTATCATATTATACATTTCTAATAACAACTTTTTATTATTTGTTATTTGAAAAATTGCTCATGATCTACGCGAATAATTTATATCAGTTGAATTGCAAATACATTAATTTAAATAAAGTAAAAGATTTATTTACCGTTCATCAACATGTTCATATCGACAGATGATTCTTAGTCGGATTTAGATTTGTCTGACTCAATAGCTTTTTCCCTAAAGGCGATCGGAAATTTCATTTCCTGTGTTCCATTGAATTGACGACTCTTTTTTTGCAATTTTTTTCAGAGTATTTACTTTTTAACATTGTATTGTATGAATATGTGTTATTGTGTTAAAAGAGATTCGAACAGCGGTTACTATTCTACTTCACAATGAAATATACTTCAGTGAAATTGCTTACGTGTTTATATTAAAAATAAGAATTAAATTTATGTTCTTATTATTCGTGTGTATTCCAAAATCAAATAAATACTTGTACTTTTCATAAGCTTAAACCAACTAAATTTAACTGAGACATTTTATTTTATGAATATTATTTTTTATTTTAAACTCTGTACGATTTACAAAGCCAAAACGAATACAAGCTTGAATATTCGATCTTTTACTTTGATACAAAATTTGGAGTTCAAACATGATATTTTAATTTGGACAGATTTTAATTTAAATTAAGTAATGTGCACGCTGATATTTAATTGGATGAGTATAAATTTGACTTCACCGTATAAATATTAAATGCTGCTGATTAAGGAAGTAATAGGATATGATTTTGAAATTTACTGTACGAAACCAATTCAATTCAATTTTGTCTGATTTTAATAATATATCGAATTTTAAGAGGAATAATTCAGTAAAAGATTATATTTAACGTACAACATGATACACCTTTTATAAACATTAACAAAATATAATCAATTATTTTCATTTACTTCTAATTTGCGATTCTTATGTAAATTTAACAAACATTGAATGGTGTAAGAACAATTTATTTTAAAATCAGTTGAATAATAATAATTAAATGTCTCAAAAAAACTGCTGCTGAATGTGAAATATTGTACCGAACTTAATTATGTGTTAATTAAATAAAATGTATTATTAATTATACACAAATATAAACGTTAAAAATAAAATAAAAAATACAAAAACAATCAATTATAATTTTAATTAGTAAAAATTTCAAAAAATTCTTCGCCAAAATATTCTTAAATAAAAAGTAATGATAGTTAATTCTATTAAGAATAATATAAAAACAATAATATAATATAAAAAAATACCTGCACTAAAACGTGCTAAAATATGCGATTAAATTCTTATCAAATTAAAGTCCACACCTATGCAACTATTTCCCAAGTTTTTTATTCGCATTAATCATATTCACGAAATATATTCATCCATACCGTCATATTTCACCAAATTTTCCCCCAAAAACGTATTTTTGTTTACAAATAATTCTGTTTGTAATAGCAACCCGTTTATCTCAACGCAAACATGATCACGGCCAGCAGTTAACTTTCCTACCCTGACCTATCTCATTTTAACCACAACACTTTGTTGTCTCGACGTCAACATTAATTAATTAAAATGTCATCAAATACAACATTTGCAAGAAACTCCCATGATCCAAACTTTTCCATAAAATTAATTTCCCAACTCAATCACAATAGTTTATCACGATTTCTCTCGACTCTGTGTATAAAGTAGATTGATTTCTGCTCAAGATTTTGATTTTGTGTGGCAAGTGAACAAAAAAATGAATCAAAGGATCTGAATTGTCGGCCTCTCTTCCTTCCGTCTTCTATTTCTCTGCACCGTTGCTCCGATAAATATATTAAATATAGGCCAGAAGGGCAGTAGCTCGAACGGCAGAACTAAGCACTTCCCACATTCTGCACACGGCCATTGTTCCGTCATTACTCCAGTTCATTAATTATTAGTATGCCATGACGTCGTAATTGTCGTACAAGAGCACAAACTGCGGGGTGTACAGGATGCCGGAGAAAAGGTTAGGCCAATTCATAATGATCTGCTTATCGTGAGCAACGTGCATTATCATTGTTATCCAAGGTCCCCTGTTTGCAACACGTTTTGCTGACATAGCCCGCTCGTAGATATTTCTTTTTTAAAATTGCGCACACCTATTTTTTCAACACGAAACAAATCATATTTGCGCCCCGCGGTGTTGCGTTATATATTTCATCCCCAATTCCCATTTTTATTTCTCCGACCTTGTCACGCTTCGTTTCATCTTTGATCTTTCTTCTTTTCAATTGCACAGGGGCTTCGAATAAAAACAGCCTTTTTTATAATAAATACGAATATGTATTACGTAAATTAGTTTTGGTTACATAATATACTACATGCACATCTGTTATATATACATATTTTGGTATCGACGTAAATTCTACAGACGACTCTCTCTCTCTCTTTTTTTTACTCGCGCCTTGTCAAGTGTTGCACTTGAAACCGGCTCAATTAAATTTGCTATTTACAACTATACGAAATAGAATATAGTCGAAATCTGTCTCGAACTTTGCTTTCGCCTGTTAGATAGAATTTTGTTTGTTTTTTGTTTAGTTTTGTTTGTTTTTTTTTTCACAGCCGTTTGCAATTATCTGTCTTGAATTATAACAATTTTTTATCTCTATTTTGGCGTGTGACGTTTCAGTATTTTACATTTGCCCGCATATTCGGCTTTCAGTTTTTATATTTATCGATTTGAGTAATTAAGAAACTTATTACTAATTTGAACTTCATTATGACTTAATTACATCATTTGCTGACAAATGGTTTATCAGCTTTACAATTCTAAGTGTACGAATAATGCTAATTTGAACTTTTTTTTCGCAAATTGCAGTTTAAAATTTATATTTAATCAACAAGTGTTTTAACTTTGAATATATGTCTATCATATTTTTTGTAACAAAATATAAGATATGTACTTGGTTTGGCATGTGACAAAGGAAGAAGTTAATTAACAATTTATCGGCGAAATCGTATTGAGTAAAAAAACATGATTGTTCATAATTTTATTTTTTTTTTGTTAATAATAACCTGGCAAAATATTACATTTTCTTTGCTATCTACACAGAGAGAAAATATTATTCTATTTCCATAATAATTTATAGATTAAATTAATGTTGGTAAGAAAAGAATTTCAAATACTAATTTCTTAAAGCAAAGCCAGGTTGTATTTCAAATTATTTCTGACTAAAATTTGTTCGAAAAAAAAAATTATAATTCTATACGTGCAGAAAATTATTTGTATGACTCCTCAAAACTAAAAATAATAAAATAAAAAAAGCTAAAGGTTGTTTTTGAAAATATTTTATGTAAATTTTTATGTTACTAGCGCAAAACGCTGTTTCAAAGGAGGAATAGCGATTCGCCGATAGAAGGTTAACATTTTACATAACTACCCTACTTTTTGTTTGATAATATTATAATAGTTTGCAATTAACATTTTTGTTTTTGCAGCTACATACAGCTTCGTCGGCAAATAAAATGCAGAAATATATCTTTGAACTTTCCTATTTTATGTGTATACTGATTGCTTTCAATCGATTAATTTTTTTGACTAGATTTTCGGCAACAGTTAAGTTTTACTTAAAACAATGTTTGCCAACACGATAAGCTCTACGTTGGATAATATAAAATGAAGCTTCAGTCAACTATATTGTTAAAAAATAAAATACTATGTACAAAATGTGATCCTTATTATGTTTATATATATATATATATATATATATATAAATATATATTTTGTTGTTGTTTTTTTTTTTTGATAATGCAATCTATCGAGTATATTACAAATGTGTTTTTGAAAGTTTATGTTACGTATGAAAGTTTATTTTTT
>JABFPM010000639.1:0-26169 GCA_022817325.1 Idris sp. 1 HC-2018 | reverse complement strand
TTTTTATGCTCTATAACGTAGTATTTTTGTGTATTCAATTTTGTTAACTTTATTTTTTATATCAAAATGCCACAATGGACAATATTTTTACACGTTTTCGAGCGCAAGTGCCCTTACTAGATCCGGGCCTTCAATTTCACTCTAAGACATCAAGCCTGAGTTCGAAACTTTGGCAGACTTCCAAGAGCTGCTAACAAAGGCAAAGTTCTTGGATTTGAAAGTACTTATGGATTTTGTACCGAATTACAGTTCACCATACCACAATTGTTTTTAAAAATAATGTGCCAAGATTTAAACTTTATACCTAATGTAAAATCAGTTATATATATCATATCCAGGCAGAACATTTATTTGATTAAGAATTTTTATATTTCACGTCCTAAACTGTAATTTATATGTGAACTCTAGTGGAAAACAAAATTTGTTAAAAAAGTATGAAAGAAAAACAAGAGTTTAAAAATTTCAGACTTTTTGCTCTGAACAAAATTTTTTTTTTTTGGCTTTTTCGATGTTTGATTATCTCAGACTTTTTTCAGATATTTTATGAAACCTTTTTTGTTTTCACTAGAAAACAAAAGTAAATTATATTTAAGAAGTGTTTCTTTCAATTATCATGTTTACCTCTTATCTAAAGTCATTTATAGTTCATGGGTAAATGTCACTTATGAGTTTACGGTTCAAAATTGAAGCATGAATTTTTTATTCACATGTGTAGAATATATATGTACAAGCTAATACGCTCGGATTTCCCCTGAGAAAAAGGAGGATAATAAATACAGTATTGTTATAATTGAGCTTGTGCATAGTTGATTTCTGGTAGTTTGTATAACTAATACATGATATAACTAATAAATGAAAGTGAAAAGCTACATTTTTTGTGTGTATACAATAGATTTTAACAGCAAAAACATGGCCTTATAGAAAAGAAACTCTGAAAGGTCTCCAATTTTAAACTCCATATTTTCTGTAAAAACCAATAATTTTAACAAATTCTTTTCTTCAATGTAAGTTTTCTCGTCTCAAAAATTAGAATTTTGACAAAGTCTAAGAATTTTATTTTTTCGTTGTTTAGACTTTTGGATGAGAATTCAACAGAGATCACCAGAGTTTCTTTTCCACAAAGAACTGACTTAACCCGTTCAGTCACGAATTTTATCCACGGCTCAAAAACGACCATTAACATGATAATTATTTTTAAAACAGTTAAACAAATGATCTTTTTACAAAAAAAATTTCAATTTTTTTTCTTATTTTGCCAAAAACTTTGTTATTAAAAATTTATTGCTATAATTTGTTGTTTTTTGAGTTCAATTGATGCTGAACAAACATGAAGTATACACAAAGTTTTGAAGATTATTAAAAAACATCAAACAAAATTGAAATTTCGTTTTTTGAGAAACGTCCATTGTAATGGACACGGTGACTGAATGGGTTAAGTAAAGAATTATTTCCCTGTCTCTAATTTTGAAATCCCCAATTAGGAAGTTCCGGTGTCAAAGAACTTTTTTTTTTTTCTTACATTTTACTTTTAGCAGAATAATAGCTTGACCACAATCGATATGAACAAGACAACGCGCCAAGAACTAGATGATATTCCGAAAGGATGTAGTATAGAAATTGGCTAACCGGAAATTGCGATAACCATCGCGTTGCAATTGGAATAGGATACAAATGAGAAAATCAATTGATAGCTGTAGTCATGATAGTTGCAGAAGTTTCGATAATGTGTAATGAAGATGAGATTGAAATGCTCAATAAGCAGTTATCTTACAATCAAACTTCAGGCTCGAGATCTGTTAGATTCAAGAGAAGAGACAATACCAGCAACACTAAATTTTCAATAGAACTTGCCAAGTGAAATCAATTTAAAATTTGAACTTTCAAAAAATATATATCTAATTAGAAATGCAACCTTCACTTTGGCTGTTAATGCACGAATGTTTATATTTTTAGGGCACGTTTGGGAATATCAAATGGGATAATAAACACAAGTACACCAGGTATTACTGAGTACACCGACCGCAGTTTTAAAGCAATATATGATAAGTTATAACCAACGATCAATGGAAGATATGTATACCATGTAAATTGATCATTAATTGTGGTTATTAGAAACTTATATGTGTGTATTTAAATTTCACAATACATAAGCTTCCGTATATTTTAATAATTTCACCGAACGAATAATAAAAACATTCGCTCAAAAAATATAATATAATTAAAATACAATTAGTACAGTCACTTTTTTTAATATACAATTAAACTGATCATTAAAATGCAAAAGAATTGCAAAATTGTATTAACGATAAAATGTTTTTTTTATTGAAATATTCAGTATAAACTTGTTGTTTTTTTTTATTTATCAAAACTTTTTATATTCATCTAGATATATTTTAAAATGTATCACCTCAATACGAATTGTAAAATAGTACCGTTGCAGTCAATAAAACTTGCCACTTGCCCCAGTAAACCAAATGTAGTCTGTAGAAAAGTTTATTGATTTAAGTTACATGGACGTGTATTTTACGTTAAACTTGTGTGCATCTCCAAATAGTGAAAAAAATCTCTAATTTTCCCTCGGAAAAGATGAAAATTATTTTAATCATTAATACAATGCCGCTGCTTTAATTAAATAACTCGCTGTTTATTAAACTTTATAAATAATCCAAAAAATTATGTAGCGAAAAATATGAATCTTTCTCATATGATGTTGATTGCTGTTTTTATGGAGGTCATACTATGGTTACTGCCCATAATCTCATTTTTACGGTTTCGTGCTACTAAATGTATTGTTACAATATTTTATACCTTAATATACATTCAAAGATAGTTTGTCAATGAAAATTGAACAATATTTGCAATAACTCAATTCAATTATTTAAAAAAAGAAAACAAAATAAAAGAAAAAATGTAATATAATATTACAAGTTTTGTAAAGAAAGAAAATTGTTATTACAAAAAATTACCCAGCACTGATTTCACCGCTAGCAATTTTTTCCCCCACAATTTAATATCTAGACGCAACTATTTTTAGATGCTGAATTGTTTGCAGCACAATTTCGCACGTCTCGCGTGGTTAAAACACTATAGACAGACATTAAGAATTTGTGTCCCTTTTATATTTCATTTTCGTGACTCAAATGTAAAGCGACAACTGTACAGAATAATATCGTGTGATACTGTAGGATATGAGAAAAACATTTCTATTCTCCGTGTCTTAAAAGTAACATTACACCTTATATCTTGTGGGGTAAACAGAAAAATCAAGGGTGTAGAGAAGTGCTGGGGAGTTCAAGGTAAAACTGTTTCCGGTATGGAGAAGGGGGGGGGGCGTTTCACCCCTGGCAAAAGTAGGCCAGACAATAGCTGATTCAAACGCGCGAGAGTTTGCTCACAAAGAAAAGAAAAGCCGCGAGAAAAAAGCTTTAGCTTGTTTCTCCAGACAGATGCCACTATGCAGCAACGCATATCAATCACCGAGAGTGCGTGTACTATTTCTGGCTGCGATAAGAGCTTGCAAGTGCAGAGAAAAGGAACTTGGACTGCACGCAAACAAGCAACCGTTTCATATTTAAGTTTGTTTTTTTAGTTTTCAGTTTTTAGTTTTTACTTCGTGCAGTGAACTGTGTCCTGAGGGCAAACAAGCAGAGATGTGATTCGCCGCTCCTTAATTAACTTGCTGTCTTTTCAACAATACGCGAGAAGACACTTGCACGAGCCCATAGATGTCGCTGAGATTTTGCTCGAGATCTTGAGACCGTAACTCAGCTCAGCACACGTTTCATTTCATTTTATATTACACCTCTTTTATACAAGAATATTGCACTTTACCGAAAAGTCTGTCTCTCTCGCACTTTGTCTTCGGGGTGTTCTGTACAAACCTTTCCGATTAAATTGACAAATTTGGGTTTATCCTTTTAAAAGAAAGCACAATCTCGGCTGTACACACAGTTCGCTCAATATTTATGTATATGTTCTTGAAAAAAAAAAAAAAATTCAATGCATTATTCACCGTTACAAAGGAATCGCTCAGGGATTTCTTTTAAATATATTAAAAAAAATTGTTTGATCATGAGATGACTTTTCTTTATAATGCGGACACACTTAAATATTTATACGTTCAGGTGAAATTTATTTATTCATGATTTGTAAGAAATTGTAAAAGTCGTTGCTCGACTGGAAGTCGTGAAATTTTGAGCAATTGCATTGTGCGGTTGAATTTTTTATAAATTTTGTTTCTAATTTGAGGAATGTTATAAGTAAAATTTTCAATATTTAACTACTGGTTTTTTTATGCGACAAAAACAGTTTTTTAACGTGAATTTACCATATTTGACTTGATATTTAAAAATTAATTTAAAAATCAATTTTATTTGAATATTTATAATTATTTTAGGGGTTGGATAAAAATTAAGAAAAAAATTGTTTGTTGCAAATCCATAACTTTATGTCACAATTTATCTTAAAATATCTAAAAAAATTAATGAGAGGATCAGTTATAGAAAAATTATTTACATGTTAAGTAATTTGGTTTTGAACACATCACTTGGGTGTACCTTATCCTATCAGCGCATTTATGCTGCAATAATTAATATTTATAGATAAAACTTCGAAACTTGTCTGAAAATAGGCTACATATTAATAATTTTGAAAAGTTTAATCCATAAAGGGTGAAAAAGTCCATATTTTTTGTAATAAATAATAGTTATACAAAATTGAATAATTACACAAAAAATAATTAATTTTAATTTTTACTCCAATTTATATCGCAAAACACAATGCATTTAACTGTGCCAATTTATAAAATTGTTTTTCTGACCATTTCATAAGTTGGTCAACAAGTTGAGTATTTTACTACGAAAAAGGACAAATAATGCAGAGACCCATTTAAATTATATGGACTTCTGCATCATCTGTCTTTTTTTAGTGGCATGGCCATTTCATGAATTGATTTATTCTATATTTGGAGCATAACATATACACCGCATGTTTTTCAGATACCTGTTTTGAGATCATGTGCGAATACAAATAGAAATACCAAATAACAGTTATAAAAAATTACAAATCAATATCATTTAAATCATATATTTGTTAGTTCATAATAAGAATATTCAGAAAATAATTCCCAGAAAAATTGAACTGCTTGTCCATGTAATTATTAAAAAAGACGTAACAATTATAAAATTTTTCTTTTTCAATATTAATCTAAATTTTTTGTTTTCAAATAAATCATTAAAAGATAGTGGTGTATTGAAAGTTATTGTTTTACGATTTCGCTCGAAAAATTGGAAACAAACATTCTTTTCAAGAGTTGAAATTACTGGCTTTTAATAAAGTTTCTGTTTTGTCTTATTTTTGCCGAACATTGTACAGTTCCTCTCTATTGTGTTGTGTAATTTATTTTATAAGTTTTTACAATTTGATTATCAATTTCACATTTTATCGCTAATTATTTATGTTTGTTTCAAAATTTTAGACATTAACAAAGAACAACTATCCCTTTGTTTATTGCATGTTACTTTGGAATGCGGTTAACCATATTTCTTCATGTAACTTTAAGACACGTCACTCAGTAAATTTGCGCAGTAAGCAGTGAATAGTGGATTGCATTTTAATGCAAAGAACAGTCAACGTCACTAATCACAGTACACAAGTGTAAGAACGCGTGACACGATAATAGTGCAAACCGTATTGTAGCTTAGTTTTCAAAATTATGTTACATTAAGCAATTTTTGTGAAATTAAATTTAATTAATTAACATTATAATTAATTAGAAACTAGGAAATTTACATACAAAATGATGTTACAATTAATTGTGTCCTAATAATTATCTGGTTATATACTTGGAAAATTATATAAAAGGAAAAGTATCTTGAACTATTTTATTGTTAAAGTAATTTTAATTATCTATGGTAATTGTATTTAGCAAACTGAATTTTAATGAAGAATCTATTTAAATGTTGGTACGAGATATTATTATTTGATATAAACGGTTTTCTTTATAATTTAAGTACTCAATATAATTTGTAATAAGCTGTTTAAAACATAATTCTTGGCATTATGCATTACTGAGTTTCTTCGAAACAATAGCCTAAAAAGTAGTTCAAATTCTAAAATACAATGTTTGACATTCAATTCCGTGATTTATAATTAATTGTAAAATATTATTTTATTATTACTATGGATTGTGATGCAATTTATTTGCTTGAAAATTAATATCTAATAATGTTAAACGAAAAACTTATAATAATAAATAGTAAATCCTGTTTTTTCTTACAAAAATTGATTAATATAATATGTAATTTTTAAATCATTTACTTTTGTATTTTGTCTGATATTTACTGTTTGACTTATAATATAACATGAGGGATAATTTTGAAGATAGTAACGAAATATTGAAAAATATTGGAAATATAATAGAAATTTCAAGACTATTTGAACATACAATGAAAAAGTTTTGTGCTTGATCGTTTTCATTTACAATAGTACATATTTATATATGTGATTGAATTCAAAGAAGGTTTACAGATTTTATGTATTAAATGAAATATATAAAATGGATTCAATCAATACAGTCTTGAAAATAATCTTCTTTGCACATTTTTTTTTTTTTTTTTAAGTAAATTAGATTTTACTGAAAATTTAGGGATAAAGAAAAAGAAACAAAATGTTTAATTCTTCTTTATAATCATAACTGATAATTATCTAGAAGTTTTCAAATGAATACGAGTTACAATTTTTTCAATTTCATGAATTATTTATCTTATGAAAATTTAATTAACAGCTCATTTCCCAAAGGTAGTAAAAACTTTGTCATTATCTTCGAATATTTTACAAAGTACAAGTATACAAGAGGTCACTTTAACATTTAAATAAATAATAATATTTTGAATATAAATTCTAGGGAAAAAAAATGTTTACCTTTATAAAACGTTATATCTATATTATGAAGCTAACAAATTTATTAGATCTTATGTTTAAAGTTACTGTATTTCATTACTCTTATTGAAGCTAATGCTGAGTTGTCTTTGAAAAGTATTATATTCGTTAAAAATGAATTAAAATGTATTTTGATTTATCCTTTAATATTTATATTATTAATGTTGAATTGAGAATAAAAATTGAATTGATTCATTAAATTAATATCATATAAACAAGTAATCGATTTTGATTTCACTTTTTCCGTAACTGTTATTTAATACACTTAATTAATCTTGAAAAATAATAAATACATGATGAAATAATTTTTATTAAATGTACAAAACAAGTGGGAAAAATCATTACGTTGAATTTATTAAATCCTGCTGATACAAAGAATATCAATAAAGTTGCCTCTGATAATACATCAAAAGAAAGATAAATCCATTGAGCTCTCATAATGTTAAAGAGACTCTTGTTAAAGCATCTGTTGAGTTTTTCGCTTTTTAAATTTTACCAATGCCTGCATTTTCAGGAAAGATTTTATAAATTCCCTTGTAAGAAATATATCCATGAATACCACACACATGCAGCATGTGTGATGACTATACATATACCTTGCTTGCAACATAAAATATAAAATTGTACATGTTTTTTGCTGTTAGTACACAAAAATCATACAAATATTTAGAATCATGCAACTTAGTTTAAGAATTTGATTTTTGACAAACATAAAATCATTTACAAATTAGTTTAGATGACTTTAGTATCTTATGTGAGTTATATTATATATTTCGATTATTAAATAAGTTGAAATTAATATTTAATGTAGTCATTAAAATTATTCATCATTTGAGTATATAAAATAAATTATTATATATTTGTCATTATTATAGATTTGTGAAAAGCAAAATTATTTTATAAATAAATAAACGTAATCTTAGATATAACATGACGTGTATAAATAAAATTTGTCTAAAATTATTAATCTAAAAAAATTAATGTATTCGTAAAATAAATTGTACGAGTTTCGTTTCAACCATAATTCGCGTAAAATAATTTTCGTCGATAGAAAAAATGTCAAGACGTTTTTGCGAATAGAAAGTTCAGTTATACTCATTTATTTCACACCTTAGTGTTCAAAAGTTTAAAAGTAAATTATAAAAGCTTACTTCGACCGACAAAACTTATTTTTTGAAACTCAGGTTTTATTACAAGAACCACGAAACGAATTGCTAGGAATAGAAGCAACTTATAGAGATTTGCAAAATGAACTTTTTGATAAACATTGAGAAAAAAACGTTAACCGCTCTATTCTTTTTTCTCTTAAAATTTCAAGAATTTTAATTGTTTAATATTTTTTGACTAAAATTAGATTACAATATTCAAAAAATATCTTAATTTAAATTTTAAAATTATAAAAAAATTAGAAACTATTGTTTGAGTTATAAAATTCCAATTTTTTGAATATTGATTGTATTTTGCCATTGATGACAGATATGAGAAACATTTCTTGGCATGTTTAAAATAAAATAAATAACCTTTGAATGAAATAAAAAATTTGGGAATTATTAAATAAAAATATAATTTATTTATAATTAATATATTTATTAATCAGGTTGTGTCAAAAATAAGTTATACATTTTTTTTAATAATTGAGTTGAAACCAGATGAAAAATTCTTGGTACCTGACACAAAATTCGAGATAAAGACAATTTAAGCTAAAGTTACCAACTTTACAGGAACATGTCTACCAGCTAAGTGAAAAATAAAAATTTGTCTTTGCAATTGTTACTACATATTATTCTATTATTTTTTTTATCTCAACACACAGAATCTTTAATTCATTTTGTGCAATATTTTACTTTTTTCTTTTAAACTGAGCGAGTTTTGAACCTAAGTTTATCGCTTATTGATTTTCTATTTTATATTTTCATTGCAGTTGTTTCAATATCTATTGTTTGCTTTAAATATTTCTAAATCAAGAGATATTATAAAAAACATATTTTGCTTTTATAGAACACAAAATACAATAATACAAATCAAATTTGAATTACGTTTTGTTATATTTGGGATTTGTTGAAGGTATGCAGAAATCTGAAAGACGTTCGTCTAAACGAATGTAATAGTCGAAAGATTTTCTTAGGAATAAGTCTAGAAAAATTTTACTCGATATGGACATTTTCATTCTCTTTCAATAAATTATGCTATCTGAGCTCCATATTTTTCTCTTATACTCCTTCGTCTTTACAATGAAAACGATATCGCAAAGAAGCAACGTTAAAGGTATCCATACTCTGAAAGAATAATCTACATTGTATCAAACGCATCTTCTTTAGTTACCGAGGAATTATAATTTATCCTTTTAAATTTCATTTTTGATTAGATAAAACTTTACTTAAACATTAATTAAACGATTTGTATATTATATTCAAAAATATTTAATAAAAATTACAATTTAATTAATTTAAATTTTAGTACTCTTGTGGTATTCTTATTTGTTTTAAAAATATTTCAATGAAACTGAAAATCATTAGTACAATATATATTATGTTAGTCAAACAAAATTTCTATTTTACTATTAATTAATCCAATAATATTTTTTTACATTTTGCTAATCTAATAATTTAGTGATTATAAAGTAACATTTTTAGTTTTATTATACAAGCTAAGTAATATTAAAAGTAATAGTAATATAAAAAGATGAAGTAGAAAAATTACAATTATCTATGACAAGCTTTATCGGATAGATTATTATCGAAATGCTATCAAGCTTAAAACTTAAGCGATACAGACAACATTCATTACTCGCTTTTTATCTATCCTACACGCAGCATTGCTTACCTCGTACTATCAATATAAACGAATTTTCTGTCATGAAATATGCAATGTAATCTCTCATAAGCGATACTATATTAGAAAATTATTTCCTAAACATAATCTACATTAGTGCATCATTATATTTCAGCTTTATCAATTAGTCAGTTTATTACATCAACTCTCTTGATAATTAAATATTAAATACATCATATTAAATTAACTTCTACGAATTATTAATATGCGGGCATGTCTTACGAACCTTTACTTTTGGCATTATCAAAAGCTAATTTCACAAAATTCTTAAAAGAATGTTTTTATACTTTTTTATATTCTAACATGCTTTTTTAGTCAATATCTATGTGAAATGTTTAAAAAATATTACCAAAAAAGGTTTTTTTTGTTTCACCCTTCTTATTTATTATATGTTCTTTTGAATATTATGATTATAATTATTATACAACGATCACAATATTTAATTTAGAGGTGATTATAAAAAATAAGTTTTCTGACATTTTTATCCTTTAATGTTTCCCACATAAGATACAGTTTATACATCTGATGTTATAAACCGCACGTGTTTCCTTTCTCACGGTAATTTATCTTTTCCTGACTTGATGACATTATTAACTCTTTTTATGAGACAGCAAGACGGATTTTACTCGCATAAAAAATATAATTGGCTGAAACTCAAAATAAACTCAAATAAAACATGAAATGCCTCGCAAACACTTATGGTCAAAAATTGTGCAAACAACTTTTTGATTTTTGTCGAGCTTTTTCCAACTTTATTTAAATTCATTTTCGTAATTTTTTGTATTATCGCAGATTTGCCACATTTATGATAACTAAATAATTGTTTTTAAAATGTTTTGGCATTACAATCTATTTTTACATGCAATTACATTTTAAGATCACGTGTGAACATAAAATGATCAAATTTTTTCAATCTCGGGTGATGTTGAATTACTTTTTTTTTCGAAAGAAAACTAGTACATGTGTCAGACACATGTTGTAAACAACCAATCACAAAATTTCCAATAAGTTCAGGCAACGAAGTAAATGCATTCATCCAAAAAAATCAATCAATTTTGACAAACAGCAAATGTGTCAATTTCTATCAGGATAATACAAGCTTTCGTGACATCAGTATCACTTGACAAATTTTTCAAACTGAAAAAATGAATTATTATTCTTTTTCTTTCTTTTTTTTCTCTCTTTCTCTTATTTTCCTAACAGTGTTCTTTTGAACTCACTCGTATTTGGTTTTTTTAATTTTCTTTCAAAAGCGGAGCACCCAATTTTTCATTTATCCAAACTCGAAATAGAACGTTTCACTGTTGAAATGTTCGACAAAATACCAAAAAGATTAAGAAATGCTAATATTTGTACGTACGAGTATAAGAAAAAAAAGAAATTATACCGGTTTTTGTACAGCACATCAACTTTTTTTTGTCGAAAATCAATTTTAAAACAAATTATCATTATTGAGAATCTGACAATAATGTCAATATTGCAAGTAACAATGAATAGATTCAATTTTGTTACTTTAAATATTTGACGACATCTTTTAATAATCAAGATAGAACTTTTTCTCGCGAAGGAAAAGGCACCTGTTACTCAAATAAAGTCACGAATAGACTATCACATTATGTCGTAAGAATTCTCTCTAACAATGCGTTTAATTTTCATTTTAAGGACTGCGAATTTCTTGGCATGAAATTCTTTTGACGTAGGCAACGAATGAATTATGCCGTTGCAAAAGTTCTGCGAGCTGAATCTCTTCTCTCACGAGCTGAGAACAAGCTTACGAAGAAGTTGACTTCAACTTCCTCGGTGTCCGTTCTTCAACTTTTTGGTCGCGGTATCTCTAATGTTACTTTTTCCCTCTGCTTCAATTTCCACATTTTTTTTGGTTCTCTGTATTCTATCATCATCACCGATTCTCTTTCTTTTGATATTCTTATTCTATTCTTTTCGTTTTATATCTGCTGTCTCTTTTTCTAAAGAAACTTTGACACAGAATAGAGAGTTAACAAATAAATATTGACTAATACTCTATTGAGTGGACTTCCTTGCTACTTTAAAAAGTCTTTTCCTTAATTTTGTTACGCGATCCTTCTTTTGGTCTTACTGAATTTGTATTTTTCGTCGGCATTGTTACAATTGTAATTCAAGTACTGTGTTATAAAATCATGAAAAAAACTGTATAACAAAAGCAGAAAGTGGTTTGTAAATTTATTTAGTAAATTATAAAATTGTAAAACAGAATTTATGATGTTCATAAATGAATGTTGCTTGTTTATTAAAAAACGAGACAATTTTTTTTATTGAAATAAAAATTTTGATGAGTGTTACAATTAAATATACATTTAAAACAAACATTTATTATTTGTTAGTCTAAAATTTTTATAGTTATAAATTACTTAAGATTACTTGAGTCTAAATAAGAAATATCAAGACAGATTGTTCGAATTTCGATTTGACATCTTCAGTAAAAAAAAGTATTACCTAGTCAGCGTTTTCATTTAAAAAGGTTCTGGTCAATATTTCAATTCAGAAAAATACCGGCTCAATTTTATATTTTATTTTCAAAATTTAGTTCTGTCTAGAATCTGGGATCAATTGTTTTATTTTTCATATGTAAAAGTTTTTCTTATTTTAATTATGATTGAAATTTTGTATTCAGTGACTAAGAAAAATGTCATTTCAATCATTTAAAATGAACAGAAACACGAGTTTTTTTGGAGTGGTTTTGATAAAACGAAAGAGATCAAGTAGACATTTTCAATTGCAATACCTGAAATATCGATTTTATCGTAAGTATTTATAAAAATATTGTACACAAATACAAAATGAGCTGATGAATTGTTTGTTTTTTCTTGAAAAAATTTTCATTTTTAAAACAATTTTAATTAAACTAGATCTTATTTCTTGTGGTATATTATGAAAAAATACAAATTCAAACAGATTAAATTGTATGGAGTAGATTAACAGTAACGTTTTTCTCCGTGGAAAGCTAAACTGATTGACCATCGAAATGAAATAAAACGTTTTGTTGATTTTGTTTTTACGTTGATTTTGGAAGATGTTCCTTAAGGGTTGAGATAATATCTAATTAAATTTTGTACGTATCTTAGGAGCGGGTCGTAAGTGGCAACATTCAGGCTAGAGGGCCGTAAGCGACAGCTTATGACATATCGATCTCGGCGCTTGCAGCGCCTCGATACGTAATATACTATTTTTTCAATGTTGATTATCGTATTATAATAGAATTAAAAAAAATTTGCCACATGTATAAAAGTTATTATTGGTATATAAATTCAGAAAAAAAATATTATATCTTCTTTCACTATTTAAAAATTTGTGTACAAAATATTTTTTATCTGCTGATAAAAATAATCAAAAATATGAAGAAAAAAATATTTTATAAGATGGTCTAAGGAAAAATGAAGTAATCGACCATTTTAATTAAACATTGTCACTGGAATAGATCTTTCATATAAATGGATTTAAACCAATAAAATAGACTTAAAAATATAATGCGAAATTTTGAAATCCTCATTGAATCTAACATTAATCTCTCTTCTTGTCTCCTCTTTTAATCTTCGTAAATTCCCCAACGAATCCCTTTTTTTTAAAGAAAAACATTTAAAACATGAACTTAGTTTCTTAACTAAATTTTATTAGAAAGTGAATTAAATTAAAATACCACACAAGTACAATTGTTATCCCTAATTTCCTACATTTTATATTAAATTTTCTTTGTTCACAAATATTATCTTAGACTCCAGCTGTTTAAAAAAAAAGAAACTATATAATCTATCAAACTCCTAGAAAGCTAAAAAAAATTGCAGTAAACTAGGTGAAATTAAAACTGTATAAACTTGTGAAAAAACACTATCGATGTTCAATTTAATTCAATCATCAAAAATATTAAATATTTGTTATTAACATTTTCTACCAAATTTATATGCAGATAAATATTTTCATGCAAAATACATTGATATCAACAATTCAGAAAAGTCTGTAAGCTGAAACGTTAAACAAATTGCTTGATGAAAAAAAGATTTGGCCAGCAACTTTTTTGCAACTTTTCTTTTTGTTCCAAATGTACTGAATAAAACATGAGCAATTATGTGTTGCGGTGATTTGTAAAAGCCATGATCTTCACATTAAAAGCAAAGTTACAACTGAAGCTTAATTCGATTATCTGAATGGCATCAGTACGTATGGTTCTATTGATGTAGACGCAGCTAACAGAATTAGTTTCGTAGGTAGATTCGGCGGGGTCTTTTGACGCTGGGTGTGGGAACCGAATACCAATCAGTTATGTCAATTGGCCCCAACAAAGTAATGAATGGTAATTGCTGCCGTTGGTCCTCGTGTCTGACAGCCGTTCCTCACCCTACGCAATTTTGAACTTGCGTCCGTTGCCTATACTCAGAGTTTTTTTTTTCATTTTCCTCTAATGTACCTAGTCACGTCGATTTTGAGTCGTCTAATCGAATTTACACTCAAGTAGATGGAACTGAACGAGAAACGGAGCCAAGGACCAGCGAATAACTGAGGCGACCCTCGAGAACCAACATACGTACTGGAAAAGCTGCGTCAAACCCTCACCGAAATGAAGTTTCGGCACGATGGAAAATACATTTATGATCTTCATGGAAGCGCGCTCTAGAAACATTGCTATTTGATTGCATTACCAAACGTCATGTTATGAATTTCATATAAATTGACGTCAGTGTCCACTTATTAACCTCATTTCGATTTATTATACGATAATGATTACGATTTTCAAATAATATATGAAATTCGGTCTTGAGCATTCATAATTAATATTTAATTTTCAAAATTACAGGCTTTGATTATAATTATAGAACGAGAACAGATTCAAACAAGGTATATATTATCAATTTCAGAGAAATTAATGCTTTCTAAAAAATAAGTATTAATTAAACTTACAAGAAAAAAATCCAACAATTGTTTATTGAATTATACAAAAATTTAAATTTGTTTAATTCTTTATTACAAGTTTTGACGTTTGGATTTTTTGTGAAAATCGTTGTCACAATCGTAATACATATTTCTACGAATAAAATTTTAAACTAAGTTATAACATATAACTGAAGGCCCGGATCGAATAAGGGCACTTGCGCTCGAAAACGAGTAAAAATATTGTCCATTGTGGCATTTAGATATAAAAAATAAAGTTAACAAAATTGAATACACAAAAATACTACGTTATAGAGCATAAAAAGTACACTTTTTTGTAATTTAAAGTTTTCTAATCCGACTGATGGTTTTTTAGAAAAAAAAATAAAAACACTATTATTTTCTTGTATATTTTTAAGCAGCAATCAATGTATTTTGCAACATAAATCGCAATATCTCAGTCAATTTTCAACGAAATTGAAAACTTCTTATTTCATTTTACTCTAAAATCTTTGCCTATTTGAAATATCAATATGAAACATTAAATAAATAATGATTTGTTAATAATAATTTATTGTTTATAAGAAACCACGTTTTTCAACCTTCAGATCAAAAAAGTGTGTTACAAATGTTATTTTGTTATGATTTTCTTTGGGACGTTTCCTTAAATAGAGCTTTTTCAGTATTAAATATTTATGCATTATAAAAAGTATCAATTTTTCTAAATGAAGCATTTCAAATATTTACTGAGGAAAAAGTTGAAAGTCAAATCAATTTCTTTTTATTTTTTTGTCAAAGAAAGTAAAAGTTGTTTCTACTATAATTTTGAGTAATATTGATTCTACAATCTTCTTGATCATTCTGCTGAACTCTGCAAAAGGTAGTAGCTTTTACTTAAAATCGAAATTGTTGACTCAAAATAAGAGTTAAAACATGTACATAACTCAAACATTTAGTCAAACTGAACCATGTGTGTCATGTGAACAAAGTACGGGAGTTGAAATAACTGATTCGATAATCACATTAGTCGCGCTGCGCGTTAACATTAAATAATTGTCGTATCAACTTGTTTATGACAGTGTGTGAAATCCGCGAGACATTCTTTGATTTTGCCAAAGAGTATTATCATATTCGAAAAATTCTTTTACTTTATGTTCAAAACTTAACATAAATAATATTTTGTTATCAAAAATAGTATCCAGCATTCATTCTAAATTTTTAATGTACTCATGACATTATTGTTTCAATTACTATTAATATTCAACAAAATATTTAAAAATCAATTTGTATTAAATATAAAAGCGTGTAAAAAAAGAGATTTCAAGAGTAATATTGTAAACATAACCTCTACAACATTTACTCACATATGTTACTCAGTTCGACTCAATTTTGTAGTTTAATTGAGCAAACCATAGAGTTGTATACATTTCAACTAATATTTGGGTTGAATCTGCTCAAACTACTAAACATTTTCTTCAGTATACATCTTCTGTCATAATGAGCTTTGTAATCAAATATTTGAACCAATCAATTTTATGAGATGTGTTTATTCGATGTTTAGAAATAACACATAGCTCAATGACATCTTTTTTAAAAGCATTTTTGTGTTTTCTCATTCTTATTTCAAAAGTCCTTTTTTTTCCCGTATACAATTAATTTTATAGACAACATTATGGTTACGATCTTTTCGTGATTTATTCTTGCCCATTTTAATAATATAATTAAGTTTAATATCAATTTTATATATTAATTTGTATTTCTCAAATTTTAATACAACTATTCTAAATTATTCAAACTAATTTTTCAACAACTTTCAATACTTGTGCTTGTAAAGTCGGCTCTTATACTGGTATAAATTGAACATAATTTCGTTTAGCTCCTTGTTTACTGTTATTTAAATTCAATTGTTTTTGCATTTATTTGGTTTTTCAACCAGTCATCTTTTATTTTATCTTTATTGTTGATAATAAATTCATAAATTTGTGTTTTCCCACATTTAAATTTAATTACTAATTTTTTCACATTTATTTTTTCTTCTTCATAAGTTATGAATCATAGCATTTAGTAAGTGCTATTCTTGCTTTCAAATTGACAACGTTTTTGTCTTAGACTTATGCATTCTGTTAAAATAAAAACTATACATATAACAGTAAAATAAGTTTGAAAAATCAAATCACATTCAAAAAACAAAAAAATAGTTATAATAATGACATCTACTGTAAAAATATACTTACAAATCACATTAATTGGAAAGCTAAGTTGACATCTCTTTGAAACGTACCGTCTTATACACTGTTAACAATTTTTGTAATTTTAATATACTTTTGTTATTTTAATATACAGTTGTATTTCATTTTGTATTTGAAATTTAAGGAATGTTTATGAAAGTTAATATAATCTCCACATCAAACACTTATTTTGAGGTTATAATGTATATTAAATTTAATATGGTTTGTATATTAAAATTAATACACTTTGTCAGAAAAATATGAAAAGAACTTCATATACATGCATTTTAGGGTGGCCCTTATTTTGGCAAAGTTTGATTTTTATCGGTATCCACCCGGAATCAAGTTGAGAATATACAAAAATGAACTGTGATTTTTTCAGATTTTGCTATAATGATACCTTGCCTGCGGGAAGTTAAAATTTTACATGGGTTTTAAATGGGGTTTTTGACCATAGATGAACTTTTCAACGTAACTTAGAATACTTTCATCGCAACGATATGAAAATTTGTATTCTAAGATTTTGGGGGTCTTTGAATTCGAATTTAAAGTCAAAAATAAATTTTTGGCACTTACACCTGTCAAAATATTTTTTTAAATGTTGATTAATTTATTTAAAATAAAAAAATTTCGACTTTTCGATTTTTTTAATTCATTAATTTTGTATGTGGTATTATAAGTTTTCAGGGTCACTTAACTCAAATTTGTTGTCAAAACTATGATTTTGATACTTACAGGTGTCAAAAATTGTCATTAATAATGATTTGATAATTATTTTTTCGAATTCATTAAATTGTGGTGTCATACTATAAGTTTTTGAGGTCGCTGAAAATAAATTTGATGTCAAAAACTGATTTTAGACAGTTAGAGCTGTCGAAAAACTGTCATTTATTACAACTGTAGTTTATTTCAAAATTATCAATTATCTTGTGATTTTATATATTTTTGTTGACCAATTTAAATATTTGTTTAGCAATTTTGTATGTGGTATTATAGGGTTTAAGGGTCACTTAACTTGAATTTGACGTCAAAAAAATTTATATTTTACCGTGAGAGCTATCAATAAACGTCATGTATTGCAAATAAATACTAATTTTTTCTGTAAATTCATAAAATTGTGGTATAATTTTTCTGTATTAATTACTCGATTTACTATGTATAAGTATTTAGTATATACGTATAAAGTAATGCGCAGTAGAGCAGTAATCATTACTAGTTTTACTACCCATACCTGATATGTATTCAACATACATGCATGATATATACATGTTGTATATATGTATAACATGCGTATAACATATATATCATACATGGTTTAACATATCTAAATTGCATGTTGCAAACATGCATCACATGTGTAACATATGTTTATACATAATGATAAATTCAGCTGTTACGCGTGTTACATACAAGCATGTTTGTTACATACATGTATAACTTCCTTGATGAGAATTGAACTCAAAACTCGATGATGATAAGACCATGTTCTAACCACCGGACCACAAAAGCTTCGTAAAAATCCAATTTAACTTTGGTAAATACTTGAATGTCTAACATATATGTTACATGTGTGTAACATACACTTCATTTTCTGAAAGCTTGTATAAGTTTAATGTATGCAGCATGGATGTGTTTTTTGACGGGTATACAGTTTTCCGCTTATACAGCCAAATTTACATGTATGTTAATAGTTGAAAACTCACAGGACCAAAATTTTTTCTATGATAAGCAGTTTTTCGGCTTCTACAGTTGTCACTGTATTCAAATGTACTACATTTTATATAGAAAAATAAACTCAGCTATAGAGAATGAATTTATTATTGAAAGTGATAACTATGTTTACATTGCTTTGGCTATTTTTTTTTTACATTTTTAATTAAGATAATTTGTACTATTGTAAATTTTTTCTAATCAACATAACCGGTATTAATAAAATATTTAGAGATTACGTTATAAAAGAGAACTTTATGTTTTTTTACTCTTGTCTGATGATGTCTTTCGGTTTGTTTCTTGGCTTATTTTATGTATGCGTCGTCGCAATCTGTTCAAGTTTATGTGTGAAATCCGAGCAGTTGAGTTTTTTTATGTACTAGTTATCCGCATCGAAACTAGCAAAATCATGATTAATCAGTACAAGAAAATTACGTACATTGATAAGTATTTATTATTTTTTTTTAGAATAACATTTTTATAATATAAAATTTTGTAATATTAATACCTTAATGAACAGAATTATTCTAATTTTTTATACAAAATTATTAAAAACAAAAATTAATATTATTGCTTTTTATATATTTTTCTATATAATATTTTATATAATATTTAGAATTTATATCTATAAATTTATTTGATTTTGTTCAAATTTAGAACGACATTTTTAGTAATTTTGATAGATTGTTTTTGAATTTTATTTTTATAAGTTTAATTAAGATTTTTAATTAAAAAATAATTTAAAATATTCTGATCAAAATGTCAATATTAATACTTTATTAGTTATAATTAAAAATAAACTCCTTTAAACATTAACTATTAATGAAAAAAGTTTTATAATAAAAACTTGAATCAAAAACATTAATTGTTTAAAAAGTTTTTAAAAAAATTATATTTTGCCATAAATATTTAAATTAATAAAGTTTAAAACAAATAAATATAATTGAAATCATTAAATTACTTGAAAAACCTATACAAACTTTAACTTATTTATAAATTATAATTATCATAATTATGTATAATTTATTTGTAATTACGATATGAAATAAAAGTTTGCAAAAACAAAAAATCTTTAAACTTTTAAATCAATTAATTAATAATGATTAATTATAATAACATTAAATTAAAAAGAATTTTAGCTGTAAATCAGAATGAACAAATTATTAAAGGTAAACGAAATACTCATTATCAAAATGCATTATCTATCAGCAGAATATTATTGACAAACTAATTGTTATCACAAGGGTTGAATAAACTTTATCAAAATGTATTTAAAAAGCTCAATTAATTTAACGTAAAGATAATATACACGATCACTGGTCTGAATTTGACTATAGATTATCAAAAAAGTTGATTAAAATCTCTGACATTAAAACACCCACACACACGACAATAATTCAGATTGTAAATGCTGAAAAGATAAATGTTTATTCGAATCACGTTCACCCAATTTGCTGTTTCAAGAAATAAAAAAATAAAGGCAGTCAATAGTGATGATTAAATTTGTTTAATTACAGCATTACCAAATGAATAATACACGCCGCACTTTTTATTCCATTTCATTTGCAATTCTTTGTAATTGACAAAATTCAAATGACGAATGATTTTTACGTGCAAACAAAGATTCAACATACATAAATACAAACAATATTCAAATTGTCGTTGTCACTGGTAATTGCAGAATAGTGTATTACGTTTTTATGTGTGTTCTACAGAAGTGGTGAGAACAAAAATTTAATTGAAATTTATAACCTGTTCGTATATTCTAAATAAACACATATTTTATACAATCAATTAAAAGTGAACCTCTGTTACTCCTTCTCTGGAACTAAATTACAACACGTACGTGTTGCAAAATTATCACTATTTCTAGTCAGCTTCCTCTTATGAATAAATGCATATAGATTTTATCATAATGCTTTTGATATGTATAAAAATATGTTTTTTTCAAATTTCCATTCATGAGGTGCAGAAAAAAAAATAAATTCTTGTAAAATTTTAAAGTTAATGTTCAACAGCAAGAATAACTAATGTAATTTGTACATTGTAAATCAAAATAATGCATCGTTAAAACAATTTGATGCAGTCAATATTTGAAATGCTAGACTATATCATACAGCAGCACTGCTATCAAATAGTCGTCGTATAATTCGAATCGCAATTAAATCAATCAATTTTGTTTGCACGAACGCAAGAGCCACTGCTGAGCTTAGCCGCTGTTTATTCACAACTGTCACGCGTGGGTTTTGCACACTGACACCTTTTACAAACTTCATTAGTGTTTTATGTCCGCAGTGCGAAATGGCACGCCGCATGATGAACGTATTTCATTCTATAAATGGCGTCATGCGATACTACCGTATATTTCGTTTCATGCCGATTATCATTGTTTATATTCTCATATAATCGTGCAGACAGCGTATTACAATAATTGAAAGTATATTTGTTTAATATCCTTCTCTGATCTGATAATATTTATCGATAAAATTGGGTACTGGTGAATCAAGGGATGTGCAAAAGTGCTATTTATTTTTTGAAAAATTATTTGCACTTTTGTTACAATGATGATATTTTTTTTTCTCTAATAAATGATTAAAAGCGAACAAATATTTAGTTTTCATTTGAAAAAAAAAAAATTGTGTTAATATCTCTGTCTGCTTAGTCGAAACAATTTTGCGTCAAAACTTTGTGTGAATCTGAAGAAATTTAATGAGAGACTAAAGATAAATAATAAAGAATTTTAATTACTTACTTTAGAACCTAATTCTATTTGAATAACTTTTAATACCTTAGCAAGTGACTATCATTACAATAAAAATAGAATTTAAAAATATTCTTCATCTGCAACTTAATTTGATAATTTTTATCTATTCTTTTTATAAAAAATAATGATTTATGCAAGAAACTTTAAGTGAATTTGAATGAACATCAACTGAAAAACTAACATTCTAAGTAAAATATGATAAAAAAACATTCAGAAGCTTTTCCAATTCCTTAAAAATCAATTTACATTTAATTCTCTGACTGAGCCATCTAAAAGCTGGGAAAACGTTTGAAATTTAATAAGAAATGCTTTGCTTTTTTAACATAATATAAAATTAGAAACAAAGTACTTAATAATAAATATAGTTGTCAATAATATTACAATATTAAGAATTAATTTTCTATATACAACACTGCTGATATTAACTAAAGGTAAATTACGAATTTTCTTTTTTATTTCAAACCTTTAAATTATAAATTTATTAAGTACATTACACGAACATGAGTAAAAAGAGTATTGGAAATACTCACTTTTAATCAAAAGGCAAAAATAAAAATGCGAGTAATTTTTCTCAATTTATATTTTTACTTTGAAATTATAAATTAGTAGTTTAATAAACTAGATAATATAATTTAAAAAAATTAAAATTTACCTTATTTTTATTTCTTACAATAATTTATTTTATCGTTTAAACATTATTATAGGTAAAGTTAATTACTTTATTTATTGCAAACTTTGCTGACATATTATAAAATTCCTTTTGATTCTTTATACAAAAACTAGGAAAATCGAAATTACTTATTAAACATTAATCAAATATTAACAATACTTTAAATATTTAAAAATATTATCTGTCTTAACAGGTCTGTTCTTAACTTATTTAAAAATTTTGCAATACATGGATTTAACAATTTTAATTGTAGTTGTGTTAAAACCATAAAATTAATTATTATTATTTTATAAAAGTTATTTTGAAATAAAATAACTTTGTCATTTTTTTAACAAAATGATATAAAATAATTCATGAATAAAATTAGCTACAAAACTATTTAAAGATTTGGTACAATTTAAAATTATATTATTTTAATTAATACTTTTAAAATTAACTTTCGATAATATTATGTTGAAACTAAAAAAAATAAGACATTCTGAATTTTTGTTTAAAACAGCATAAAATTTGTTTTTTCTAACCAAAATTTCACATTTTGAAGTAAATTTGAGGTTTTTTTTCATAATAGATATAATTATGAATTTAAAATGAAAAAAATTTACTACTCAAAATTTTAAAAGAAAATATAATTTTTGTTAATAATACACTTTGAATAATCCTAACAAATTGATGTTTTAATATTTACTAATAAAGTAGTAATATTGGTTGTTGAGCTATATAATATTTGCAAGAATAATTATTCAAAAGCAATTTTACCTTAAACTCAAGTTATGGCCTGAACTAAATTATAAATAATGTTATTAACTTTATCAAATAATTTTAATTTTCAATTAAAATTAATAAATTTCGAGAATTAAATTTTAGTGATTTTTATTAGAACATTACAAATTTCAATTTCATCTTTCTATCAAGTTTTATTTTGCTGTACCAGAAAAAATGAATGTAAAATTGGAAAAAGTCATAAGACATTACTTTTCAAAAAAGAAAAAAAAAGTCCCATGTGTATACTTTTATTTAATATTAAACAAATTAATTTATAATAAACTTTTCGTTTTACTGTCTGCTAAATGTTACCTTTTTCTACTAAAATATTATCCCGCATAGATATAAGTGTAGTTCACGAATGCGGTTGACGGATGAAACATTAAAATATGCAGTGAGTATTTATGTCCGTCCTGTACAAACAAAATATTGTACAACAGTAATTCTTACACATAATGAGCATTTGACTCTCTGATTAGATTAATCTTGTATCAAGAGAGAAATATTTTTTGTTGAAGAATAAAATTTCATAATTTTTATTATTGCAATGCGAAAAATAATATTCTTTTAAATCGAAAATTAAATTACAAAATAAGTTGAATGAAGTGTAGAAAACGATTAATCACGAACTGGTCCGCAGCATTCTCGCTTAATCATCCAACGTGAAATCAAACAAGAAAAAGTCTCCCGCAACTTATTAAAGGCTGAATGTCTCATCTTCATTGTGTGCAAACCAGACTACAAGCACTTTGACCACAACAAGAATCTGCTTTTCTAAAAAACTTTGACTGAGTTTTTCAAATTAATTTTGTTTTTCTAAAAACGTAACTCATCATTGTCATCTAAAAACTTTATGAAGAAATCTTAGAAATTTATCACTTACACTATTAATTATCATGTTCACTACAAGAATAGATAACACTTTAAGTCATTTTAGTAATTTTTTTGAATTTATTGTCTAAAATTTACAAATGTTTTGTTGTGAATGTATTTTCAAGACATTTTAGGGCCTTATTTCTTAAAAAGTCGAGTTTCTCTGTCTTAAATTTTTAAATTTGTAAAAAAATCTGACTTCTTTTGCGAAAAAGACTATTTTCAACCAAAATATTTGAAAATGGTTTCAAAAAAGGTACTAAAATGTCTTTTTCTTGAAATCTGAAATAGGAGAGCCTTTAAACTCTAAATTATGAAACTGAAGTCCATTTAATGTTAATGTGCAAGTAAATAGTAATATGTTTTAAAAGCTTAAATAAATGTTAAAAAATATTTTATTTAATCATCAAAAATAAAATATTTTATCATATTTTGAGAAAAATATAATTTATTTTCTTGTATACTAAATTAACAAATGTTTGTGTAAATAAAGAAATCTTATAAAGATTTTTAAATTTTTATTAATTTACAATAAAAAAATTAAATTATGTAGAAACTCATTTAATCTAAATTGTACGATCTTTGACTCGAATCTTAATAAAAATTGTATGAAAAACTCAATAATGTACTAATATAAATCTAAATTATTATGTGTTTCTTCTATTCTTAAATTCATATTTGAAATTAGTGAATATTAAATGCATATTTAAAGAGCATTGAGGGATAAGATAGTAAAACTTGCCCCTTTATGACCAAATATTGTTTTGTTTTGTTTAGAAAGAAGGTTTTTAACTCATACACGGAAAATGGTAATCACCGTTAAATATATTGACAAAAAATGTGATCCTCGTGTTTTTAAATGCTGGAGCGTTGTTAGATATCAGTGCTTACCAATCATGCTTGTACGCGGTTAATAACGGCGAAACTGTATTTTGCTATGAACTATTATATTGTTTTAGCGTGCTTCTGTATCACTATAAATTACGGTGCTTCAGCACTTTGTTTTAAGATGCCGGCATTGATTTTTACCGTGACCAATCGCTCATCAAATCAGAGATTAGTTACCGTAATTCACCTTGATGATCAAGCACGAAAGAAAACGGTGATCGAACACCCTTATGAACAATGATCAAGCACAGATATTTACAGTGAACAGTTGTCACCGTATTAAACAGTACTTACTATTTTCTGTGTATGTAATTTATTTAATGACTGCACATCTAAAAAAACCATAAAAATACAGTATTATTTATAAAAATGAGCATCTTTAATGAAAACAGAAGTTTGACAGCAATTTTGACAGCTGTCATTTATTCAAACGTCAATTTTGAATTAGTGATGCCAAAAACATACAAATCCAAAGTTCCAGTTTTTATCATGCGAAATTGGCGGAGTTACGAATTCTTCGTCGTCGGCTTGTTATAACATAATTTTCTATCGATTCTTACTTATATTTTGTTTTAGTTTTTCTGTATATTTTCTCATTCGTATCATGGCTTGCCTTCTAATTTTATTGTCCTTGTCTATTTCATTTTCAAGTTTATCTAAAACTAGTGTGCGTACATTAGTTTTTTTTTAAATATCAAGTTTTATTCTAAAAAATTTAATGAAATTATATAAAAAATTCTTTCTAATTTTTTTACAATTTCTCCTCGAATGGTTTAGAACTGCTTGCAATTATAACGTGGAACGTGTAACGTGCAACTTTTTTTAAGGGACTAAGAAAAGAATTATACCACTTGAAGTGCGCGTACTCCAAGCCGTGTGGCACTCTAACCATGATAAAAACTCAGGTCCATGTCACTGACAATTTAGCGCTACCCTGGAACCGCTTATCGCATTACTTCGGGATGGCTTGTCCAATCTTCGTGCAACACACATTCAAAAACACATCCCTGATAACACAGTTTGATCAAAATTTGCACAAAGATTGTGCAGTCTTGCGTCCACATGTTTACGCAAAGTTTAGGCAAACCTTTTATTTATATTAAAAAATATAATTACAGAAAACTAAACAAGCATTTATAAAACTACTTTTAGTATTTTTTATCATTATTTTTCATTTACTCATGTCAATTTATAAATAATTTGAACAAATAATATTTAAAACTATTTAAATTAATAACAGTCTTAAATATTATGGTTGATTTAACTTAATTGCTTAATTTTTTATTATAAATAAAAAGTTAAACATAAAATTATTGAGTTTCCAAACAAGGTTTGCACAAAGTTTGTGAAAACATGCGAACTCTGCATTGAGCAAATTTTGATCAAACCGTTTGAGCATAGTTGTGTTATCAGGGATACTCTCAGACATAAAGTCATGGTCAATTAAGGATATCACAAAAATAAATTAGGACATCACAATCACAGATCTATAGTCCAATCGCATTGCAATCGACCTTTTTAGACAAGAGAACACTGTGGACAAAGGTTGACACGATTTCCCAAATCTCCTCAGAAACCAACATATTGGGGATGATGGTTTC
>JABFPM010000638.1:0-26178 GCA_022817325.1 Idris sp. 1 HC-2018 | reverse complement strand
GCTTTTTTGATTTTTTTAGGCCTCCCCGAAAGGGGGCTGATAATCGGGGGGTGGTAACATTTTTTACTTTTTTAATGCATTTACCTCATCTACAAGGTTGTATCTCCAGAGGACTTTTTCAGATTTTCATTTTCTTGCGAAATAAAAAGATGCCCCTCATTTTAAAATTGACTTTTTATTTCTCAAATTTTTGTCCGGATTTCAGTTGTGAGCAGTGTAGTATTTAAACAACATTATTTACGTAGAATTTACACACTACATACATCGCAATCTTACTAAGATAAATTTTGAAATTCCATAACACTGTTATACTTTCCATTTGCCAAGATTTTAAAAATATTATTTTAAGTGGACATTTATTTTAATATTACATCAAATGTTGATTATCATATTAATTATTATGATAATTATTCGGTACCGCAGACAAAAAAATTTCATTTCTGACGGTAATTATTATACAAGGATGACAAATGCGTTTAGTTTCGAATGGACAATACTGTTTACTTATATCGACGATCTTTTTAATAGTATTAAATGAATTTTCAACTTCAATTATTTGGGCTAAAAAAATTTCTTTTTTTTCATTTGCGTTGTATAAAAATTTAACACATCGAACGTAAGAACCGTTGTCTAATAAAAGAAAGCTATTATCAGATCGTTTGCTTGTTTGACTGATACTTGCGTAAATACACTTATTTTTAATAATTCGATTAAAAGATGTGAAATCAGTAAAATCATAATCAGAACAAACATTGTTGTACATTTGTGCACTGAATGATCTTCCCATATACCTGCAAATATCAGTTTTGACAGTATGTTTTGCTTTTCCATCCATCTTATCTAGAAATTGAGAAACGTAAGGAGAACAATGTTTATATTTCTCCAAACTTAACAAATAATTCAAACTACTTTTGAGTGCTAAATATCGTTGCACCTGATGAGCTATACCGTTAGCTGCATGAATAGTTTTTAAAATTTCCCCATTAAAGTTTTCAAAGGGATAACCATTATGCGCCCATAACGGCCCCCAATTATAAACAGATCGTGACAGGTGTAGCAATTGATGTACGTTGAACGTCATACTTTTCTCACCATACAATTGTTTACAATCGAACACAAATTCCCGCAATAAACTATTACTTTTATTTATATCTTCTAATGTTATTTTTTCTTTTAATAAAATATATAAAGCTTCCACTAATAAAGCCCAATGTCTAACGTATTTCTCAGGTAAAAACGTTGATAAAATTGATAAGCTGTAATATAGTGTCCAACTCTCCCACTCTCGAGCTTTCCAATGTTTTCGTTCTTTTATAGAACGTGTTAATCTTCCAACTTGAGAATGAGGAGTGAGTTTAAGTATAATATCATCGATTGATTGCAATTGTTCTAATGTAATTATACGTTTGTACTTTTTTGTAGAATTAAACCAGTAGCATGCAAATTGTCTGCTAACTCTTAACGCAATGTTGTGCATATAATCTACTACAAAACCTTCAATAATATCGAAGTGTTCTAAATTGTTGATTGTAGCTTTATATTTAAAACCATGACTGGAGTTAGTATCCTTACTTGAATTTGATATTTTTTCAATATCTTCTAAAGCTTGAACGCGATTTCTATTTTCCACTGGTAATAACAATACAGGATATGTTAAAAAATGATACTTTTCGGACCATTTTCCTGGGTGTAAGCACCAATTACAGCCAAATTGACCATTATATTGTGTTAATCCTTGCATTGGTGCTCGAGCAACTGAATCAACGCAACAACATATACAGAAGAACTTAATATCACGTTTTTCTTCTAAAATATCACACTTAAGACCAACATTGGATAAATTATTCAACTGGTTTGAAAAAGGTTCTAGAAAGATATTCATATTTGGTTTTCCCTTACCAAACCAAAGACCACAAAGAATATTATTTTTTATTTTTGCTTCAAGAGGAATTTCGTTAACGATCATTTGGATAGGCCAAATAGACAAAGTAGAACTATTAAAGACTGGTGATCCATCAGAATTAAAGATGGCTGTTGCGTAATCTTTGCAATTAATTCGTATTTTATTCGTTAACTCTTTATACTTATGGCCATCATAAATATCTTCAATTACATTGTTTGCAGTAACTTTATTCCTCATTAAATCATTATAATAAATCATGTTTTCTTCAATAACATGTTTAATGTTTTGTTTTATATCAAATGTGAAAAAAAAACCAGAATTATTTATTTTTGTTAAATCAATCAAAGTATTGCACTGGTGGCATTGAATGTTTTCATTTCTTTTACGATTTGACTGAAATTGCATTTCGCCTGCATAAGACTTACAGTTAGGGCATACTGCATGAATTTTTGTTCCTATGTTACTATTAAACATTTTGTCTATAAAATATTGTGTATTCGGTAATATTGGTGTTACAAATACATTATTCACCAATTGAAACAACATTTCAACGTGCATTTTTGGTGCCCTTGTCGTAACTGCATACTTTAACAACATAATTAATATATCTGCTTTACTAGCTGCTAAAGGAACATCTATGATTGAGAAACAATTTTCTTCTGATAAAAAATCATTTACAAATTTGTTAGCACTTTCACCGGTCTCATTTTCATCATACGATGATGTATTAAAATCATTAGTGTGCTCATAAAATGTACTTTCCGATATTCCCGGTAGCTCATCTAATTCATCGCCATCATTCGCGTTGATAAATGTTTGTGACTCAAAAGTTTCTTCATGTGTGTCAGAAATCTATAAAAATAATTTTATTAGTGGTTTAACAATCGGTGAATAAATAGAGCAATAAAGTCTTTCTAACTAAAATTTATATTTTAATTTTTTTATATATAAATGCTTCAAATTTACTTATTTTCGAAAAAATTGGATATTTCATATTTTTCTTGTGGAATGTTGTCATTTATGACACATGGTTGAAGAAATTTTACTTTAAAGTATTGAAGTACATATGATGAAGACTTTTATTTAAGATATATTTATTATTTATTACTTTTGAAGAAAAAACATGATAATGTTAAATATTTTCTGTGTTGGTTATACCGAAGAGGTAAACGGGCATATATTATTGACATGCAAATTTATTTTGGTTTTTCAATTACAAAACTGAGTGTAATCAGTGAAGTGTTATACATTTTTAAGTTCAGAAAATACTTAAAAATAGATATCAAGAATAATGAGATATTAATATTACCAAAAAAGTTTATATTTAATGTTTTTTGTTCAAGTGTTCATTCTCTGAAACATTTACCATACTCAAATTTAAAATGTAAATTCTATATATTAGTAAAATATACAATTTTAGTATATAAATAGCCCACATCTTATTCCACAACCACAGTTTTAAATTTATTTAACTGTTTTTTTAGCAAATTTGATGTAGACTCAACGTAGAACTAACAGTTAATTTGACTGTTATTTTTATTTTTTAATTTTATACATTATTTTCAATCAAAATAATTGTAGAAAAATAAACTGGTATCTTATTTTAACAATATAATTTTAGCTAATTCCAAAAAAATTACTTTCTTAAAAAAATTTGAAGATAAACTTACGTCAGGTAGCATGGAGTAATCTTCAGTTGGAAGGAAACTTGTTTGCGTAAAGTTTGCTGAATTTTCTTCGACGCCTTGTAAATTTTCATGGCATACATTATCGACGAGTTCTAATAGATGTCCACTTTCTCCCTATACATGATATAAATAAATTATTTTTTTCTCGAAATAATTAAAAACTTTAAAAAAGTTAATTGAAATAAACGAATAATTACTGCTGACAATCACAAATAATGTATTAAAACATATTTAATTGCATTAAATATTTATTAATACAATTTGATTAAGTTATTACTGAAAAATGCGCTTAATTAGAACAATATTTTTCATTAAAATTTGCATTAAAAATTAAAAAAATAATGTTCAACATGTAATTTTGAAGACTAATAAATGAAACAGAAGGAGTGTAATAAATAAAAAGAATAAATTCAATTTTTTTTACCTCTGTTGCGTAGTAGTCAATTTCCATCGCTGTTTCTTGTTTTTTTCGTCAAACTTGAGCATCTTCTTCATCACGATTGAGATACTTTTTATAGCTTGATGGTCTGTTATGTTCACTCATATTGATATGAAAATAATAGATTTATAACTGAAAAATTAATACCTCACTTATAAAGTCAATAACCAAAAGGGAAAATCAACTACCAATTATTGTTTATTTTTCTCTTGAAATTAGAAAAACCAATTTATCCAATTGTGAAAATTAATATTTATAATTGTCATCATAATTTTGTTTGGATAAACTTTACTTTTGTAATAAGCATAATCAAACACTATAATTCTGTCAAGAAAAACTTGTTTATGAATAATAAATATAAGTAAACAGTGCAACAAAGATTACAAAATTGAATAGTTTAATTGATGTTAATTTTGAGTTAATAAACCAAAAAGGAAAATTATTATTTTATTATTTAAAACCTACAATTTTTGAAAATTTAGAATACTGTTCGAACAATGAATTTTATTGTTCTCATTTACTATATCTTAAAATATGTGATATAAATCAAATATTAAGAAATACATTTATAGAATTTAAATAACATATAATTAACAAAAAGAAAGCAAAATGTATATATTTTCACAATTTATATAATATGTTTAGTACATTAAATTTTTATTCAATTTATTTAACGAATTTTAATTTATTAAATTTTTTACATTTAAAAAAATAATACTAATCATAAAATTTCTTACCTGTATAAATTAATATAGTAAATAATATAATTAATATATTATTAATATGAAAATAATAATTGTTGATTAATTTATTATTAATAATAATAATAAATATAATTATTATCACTTTATATGTCGATTTTATATTAGAAATAATAAATTTCTTCACTTTTTTGTTATTTCTGACTCGAGCAGATGTTCAATACAATTACGTCACAATGTAGACACTTGATTATAATACTAATTATTCTTCAAAATCAATTCAATAAAAAAATTATTTAAAAAGTTTAGTCGAATAATAGGAATGCTTAATTGACTTAAAACAACATGCCACATCGGTTGAGGTTAGACTTTTAAATTTTTTAGTACAATTGTTAAAATTTTAAATTACTCTGTTCTTAAAGCTCATTATAAAAATAAAAAAGTTCTAGACAGTAATACTAGGGAACATTTAAAAGTTAAGTCTTTTGGAAAGCACGATTAACGAGCGGGTTAATGCGCTATTGTAATTGGTGATCACTGTTGTGACGTCATTAAATATCAGTTTTGTCTAGTCTTTGAAATAGCAATGTGATTCATAGTTTTTCAATAGTTGTTTGTAATAAAATACCTTGTTGTATACTGTTGTGATGTATATTAATCTAAAGTGTAATAAATGTGTTCATTTATTTTATAAATCATAATTTTTTTATGCAAGGCGAATTTTCTTCAGAAACGATAACTTCTCATTGTTGACATATTCTATTTACAAGCAAAGTTTATTTGCCCTTGACGGCATATTTATTGCATTTGTTTTGAGCAAAGTGTTAATACAATATAGCAATTCTAAAACTGAATAAAAATGGCATGTACTGTTGGAAAAAAAATGCTTATCACAAAAGTGCAGAATGTATTAGATTTGCTTATGTTCAGTATTTTGATACTGACCGAGAATCAATTATTCCCATAACGTGGATTAAAAAAATAAATCCTGAACATTCACACAGTTTTGATAAATTTAAATTGTACCGCATGAAAATCAGTGCCGATATTGATGAGTATACTGCTGGGAATATTTTATTGCTAGGTGGTAAGTATAGTACATTGTCAATAATTATCTAATATACATTAATGTAAGTCATTAAAGTTTTTTTTATGATAAATACATATTAAGTTGAATGCAAAAAACTGTTAATTATTAACCTTAAAATAGGTTATTTTTGAGTTTCCAACATTTCACATTTTTGGATGAATAAAATGTAAACTTTTTATAGACATTAATTATATAATTATATAAAACTAAAAGAAACAGATTTTTTTACATTAAAAGCAACGCAGTCTTAATTGAAAAACTAAAATAAATTGGAAAATATATGTACACTTTTTATTTCTGTACATTTATGATAATTATGTTATTGTTCTTCATTTCATTTCAATTAGTTAGTCGAGAAGAAATTGAGAGGAAAAGACAAGGCCGACAACGTTTCGTGCGACCACCAAAAAAACAGTGTATCAGCTTGTCACCAGAATTAGAAGAAGATAACAACAGTAGTAGCAGAGATGAAGATTCTGATTTTAATAGCTCAAATAGTTCTACATATGAGGTTACATTTTTATTATTTATTGACAGATATAAATAATTAATAAAAATCATATTTATATATAACATTTTTACAGGAAAATGATGAAGAACGTTGCAAATTTTTAAATGAACAAGAACCATTTCTTCAAGAAGACGTAATATTTTTTTTAAACGCATTAATAAAAAAATTATTTTTTTTACAGTATTGAATTCAATTGTTTTGTACAAAATGTAAATTAGAATATTCATTTACTCAAATACAGTTGCACGTATCAGAAATTAAGATTTTAACTTACAATTATAATTCATATTTATTGTATTGTTATACAAATTAGTGTTATTAAAATATTAAAAGTCATCTCTAGGTATTTTAAACGTACATTTGAAATTAGATTGTAACAATTAAATGAAAATTTGTGAACTTTTTTGTACAATTTAGAATGAAAAAATATAACACAGAAAGATTAATATTTGTTTCACAGTTTCCAGATAATCAAAACATGGATAATACCATTGAAGATAACATGGTTATTGACTTCAGTCACGAGCATATGGATGACGTATCAACAGCTATTCTAAAAGACAAATCAACTACAACTGGAAACCAACAAGAGGAAAAAGAGAGAGAGAAGCAAGCGTTAGAAGAAGAAGATCGACAAGAACGTCAAAATGAGGAAAAATTGCGAAGGGACAGACAACATAAGGACGAGAAAGAGAGACAGAGGCAAGCGCTGGAAGAACATGCTCGACAACAACATGAAAATGAATTAAGAATGCAAAAAGACAAACAACAACAGAAGGAAAAAGAGAGAGAAAGGCAAACGTTAGAAAAAGAAGTTAGACAAGAACGTAAACAGGAGGAAAGATTGCGAAGAGATCGACAACAACAACGAGAAAAAGAGAGACAGAGGCAAGCGCTGCAAGAAGATGAAAATGAGGAAAAATTGGTAGACGAAGAAATTGGACGAGAACTTGAAAATGCGGAAAAAATGCAAAGAGACAGACAACAACAAGAGGAAAGAGAGAGAGAAAGGCAAGCACTAGAAAAAGAAAGACAAGAATGTGAAAACGAGGAAAGATTGCGAAGAGATCGACAACAGCGAGAGGATGAACGCTGAAGACAAAGAGAACGCGAAAACAACCAAAAAATGGAGAATTTTCGTCCTAGAAACTTTAATGTTCAAGAACAGCAAATTGTTTCAGGTGGACAACAGCCCGCACCAGGAAACCAAAATTTATATACACCTATCAATGGTCAAGTTAGTTCTATACAAATGGAACAAATATTCACTTTTTATTTGTTTTTCTTTATATTTATCAGGGTTGGGTCCTTAACATTGAAAAACTTTAATAGTTAAGTTGAAAGTTAAAAGCTATTATCTTTTAACTTAACTTAGTTGAAAAACATTGTGATGAACTATTAACGTAACTTAGTTTAAAAACATTATGATGAACTAGTAACTTAACTTAGTTAAAAAATTTTGTTAACTTTAACGTTTTTTCTTACAAAAAAGTTGTTATTTCTTTTGTATTAAATTAATTTATATTTAAAATGCAAATTTTATTCACAAAATTGAATTTAAACACTTAAATATATATGTTAAGATTGTAAGACACTGTGAAATATAAATTACAATTAAACTAAAAATCGCGTAGATGAAACGAAAACAAATTTCAAATTTACTTTGTAATGGTTCACTAATAATCAGTTCAAAACGTTATATTAGTCCGTTGCTATATATTTTGTTAAAATTACTACAAAAGCAAGTGTTTAGTATGTGTATTAATTTGAAACATTTAGACATATGTCTATACTTACAAATGTATTTTTCAAAAAAGATGTTTAACCCTTTTGTAATGCGAAAGCACGGATAAGCCCGAAAAAAATATTAGTCTTATAGGAGTGGGGACAGCTTGCACCACAAAAGGGTTAAATTAAAATACTCTCATTGTCTTTTACAAAAAATTGTTTTGACACATATTAAACACTTATTTTTGCAGTGTTATTTTTCAGTTAAACTATGATCTTTTGCAAAAAATTAACATAAAGAAATTAAATTTACATGTGTTTTGTACTTTTAATAGATAGCTTGAGAGTAAACATTAGTGATAGTAATTTTATACCGGCATTATTGTTGAAATTCAATAAGTTCTTGTTGAAATTCAAATTAACTGTTTTATTTTGTTTATTATATCTTGTTTAAAATTATTAAAATTATTTTATGTTTTTTTCAAAGGAATTTATAGAATTTCGCTAAATTACAATCGTATTTTACTTAATGAACTTTTATATTAAATATTCTGTGATATTAGATTTCTTACATATTTTAGATTATAAAAATTAACTTTTTTTCAAATTTTTGAAAAACATTAAATTTTCACTTTAACTTCGTTAAAAGAATTATAATTAACTTCCAACTTAACTTCGTTAAAAAAAATTTTGTTGACTTTCAACTTAACTTAGTTAATTTTGTCATTAACTTCCCCAACCTTGATATTTATACATTAGTTTACATATTTTTATATACTTGAAAATAATAGAATCAGACTTATTAATAAATTTTCTTAATAAATATATACTAATTATATAAATTTGATGTTGCAGGTTGCATTAGGCGAGGGAATTTTTATTACAGATGAACAATGGGATTTATTAAATACTACAAAAAAACATTCAATATTCGTTAGAGATTTGTTCCACACTGTGTATGGAACAAATGGTATGATTCTTAGATGCGTTGATGTAACAAAAATAAAAAATCAGGAATTTGAAGGAATCGAAGGAAGAGTCAAGCAATATACGCCTGAAAAATATAAGGCTTTAAAAGGTTATTAATATTATTATTAATTCAGACATATATTAAAAAAAAATTCCGTAAAACAAAATCTCTGGTTAAATTTAATTTGTAATATGTCATAATTTTATTTTTTTTATTACAGATTGCTTTGTTAATCGTCTCAGTAAAAAACGGTATACTGGAAAAAGACTATTTGAAGAAAAAAATGCATTTCACAATTATGCTAAATCGAAAAGAACAGATTTAATAAAGGAACATCGTAGACTTATGGCTCAACTACATCGTGGAGGCAATGCTCAACAAAATCAAAATAATTAATTACAAATTATATTTACAAAGTAAATAGTTTGTTAAAATTAATTTTTTTTTATAATATTTAATATCAGTCTTTTTCGATTATTGTATTTAACAAAAATTTTTTTTACACGGAGAGAAATGTTATATTTACTTAGTAGGATGGTTTATATTACTAAAATATTAAACTAATTTTTATACTATTTTAGTAAAAGTTTATACTGTTTTACTGAGACACTTATTTCTATTCAGTTAGTAGAAATACTTTCAGTAAATATCGGAAAGGACTATCTTACTACGGAGCCAGCCCGAGTCTGTAGTAAAACGGTCCTTCTCGATATTTACTGGAAGTATTTCTACTAATTGAGTAGATATAAGTGTCTTAGTAAAACAGTATAAACTTATGACAAATTCAGTAGGAGAGGTTTACTATATTACTATGCTTAATTATTTCAGTATTTTTGTATAAATTATTTACTAAAATAGTATAAAAATTAGTTTAATATTTTAGTAATATAAACCATTCTACTAAATAAGTATAATATTTTTCTCCGTGTAAAAACAATTTTTAAATTGATTTTATAATTTTTAAGGGTATCTTAATTTATTAAATTAATATTTATCGTGTCAATGTAATTCTAATAGAAATCGCCAACCACTTTACAAACAGATAATGAAAAACTGTTATTTTTTTTTATTTATTTATTAAGATAATTGCATTATTTTTTTTTAATCAAACCTTATCGAAACAATTGTATGAAATAAGCCATTTTACAATAACAATTTGAGATGAATCCTTCTTCGTAAGACGTGTCGACAGAATACTTCGTAAACCATCTTAATAACTGTTATATTTACTTTATATGAAAGAGTTATGTTGTTACATATTCAATGATATCTGTCTATTCTGAATTTTTTTCATTTTAAATGTAAACTGATTGATTAATTTGAAAATAAAAGGTATTGTTATTATAACTATAATTATGTTTATTATTATTATTATAAAATTTATCTTTATACAATCAGCGTTCAAGTTGTTTTATTTGCATAGAACATTCTAAATGTGAATATATATATATTTATTTATTAGATCACTTTTTTTAAAATATGCAAATAATTAACAATGTAACTATTATTTTCTGTAAATAGTTTATTAATAGTTTCTTAATTTGAAATTATATGAGAAATTACATCAGAAATTACATCAGAAAATATGTAAGATATTATTTATTAAAATAAGTAAGATCTTACATAATATCTGACGCCAAAACCATACGTATTTTCAGACATAAGATCTAACATAATATCTCACGTATTTTCCAACATACTTTCTTACATAAGATATGACGTCTTTTTTTTGATAGGGATATGCCACTGCATTTGCATACTTCAAGAGTAAAGCTGATTTCCTTAATTTAGTTGAACTTATGTCAGATTTTGCACGAGCAATCGGAAATGGTGCAAAGCGACATTACCCTAATTTGAATTTAGTAAAGTGTTTCTTCCATTTTGTGCAGGTAATTACATTTAATATTTCATGTGTAAAATTATAAATTTTCGTTAACAAAAAAACAAATATTTCCTTATTAATTATAATGCTGTCTGATTAATTATAATTTATTTTAAATGCATTTTTTTTTTTTTAGACCCACAGAATAATCTGTAATTGTAATTTTTTATTGAAAAAATATTTTCATATTAAAAAGTTAATTTCAGCTTTATGTCAGTTAACTTTATGTTTATTTGATTTATTTTAATGATTTAATGATTTTCAGTCCCGAATTTTCGTGTTTTGGAAGAGTGGACTGTATTTACTTTTATTAATTTGGTACATACAACTTCCCTTGTTAAATGCTTATATTTTTCAGTGCCTCAATCGACATTTCGCACAACTAAGAGTACTTAAACTGGCATATCAAGCATGGAAAAACAATCAGAACGTGGTAAGAAATTGATTCTACAATCAGAATTATAAATGTTTCACATATATAGTATATTATTTTCAAATTTACTTAAAATTTATGCGTATATATTATTTTTCAAAAATAATTTATTTTAAGTTGTATTTAAAGTTAATATATACTACGAAACTTGCTTTCAGTTGCAATTAAAGGACGTAATTATATATGTTCGTCGGTTATTAGCTTACTTAAAAGTTCTGCCACTGTTGCATTTTCAACATGTTCAAGTGGGGTATGACGCGATCAAAAAAGCCTCAATTCACCCTACAGATTTGAAAGATGTACCTCTAAGTACACCAATTGTTAAGGACTTTAAAGATGCATTGGACAAATTTTACATTTATTTCGAAGAAACTTGGTTGAAACGATTGTGCTCAGGAGAATATTCATGGTACAGAATGCAACAGAGCACTGATAATCCCTTGGAATCATTGCACCATACGCTAAACTCATTGCTTGTCAAGAATCCTAATGCTTCATCATTCATCAGTAATTATTCATTTTCAGAGTTATTTACATGTTCATTCATGCATACGTTTCTAAAAACATTTGTATTACCTTACAAAAAAATTTACATAGATATCCAAAGTTTATGTGTTAGTGCATTTTTTGCAAACCATGTGCATGCACACTTTAATCATAAATATTGGAGTATAATATAAACTTGTATTAATATATTAATATTAATCTTCTTATTTTTTTTTACAGATACAATGGTTAAAGTTATGAATAACCAGTGCCTTAAGTTAAAGCAAACTGTAGAGCTCACTAATGTTGTGTTAAAAGAACATCAGTTAGTGGAACTTTCGACTTTAAAAGCCAAAAAAAGGTTGGCGTATTTAGAAACTCTTTGGGACAAATATGATAAAGACAAAAATTATAAATCTTTTATCAAGGAAGCAGCTGTAAAGCAAAATTCCTATGGTAAAAATATTAAAACTGAAAGTATTTTGTATGTGAATTAAATTATTTTATAATTTCTTTTTTTAGAACTGTCATTAAAATCACGTCTGCAAATGTTAGGAAAAGATGTTGATTTTAACGAAAAAGATGTCCTGCATGTCCAAGAGATATCGGAAACTGAAATACTTCAGGAAATTGAAGATGAAGACTACACAGCAAACCGCAATTTTGAAGTAGAAAAAGAAGAAAATGAGCTACAAAATGAAAATGCCACAGCGGTTATTGTGCAAGAAGAATCCTGTTTTCAATACTTTGTTTATGATGATGAAACGGGAGAATATACTCCGGTTACATTAGAAATAGTAGAATAAATTTAATAAGTGTTTTTGTTAATAATTACTTAATCAATAAGATGGAAAAAATTTGTAAAATGCAATACAATGAATACAATATATGTGGGTGCAATTTTTAATATAGATTATAATAAAAAACAATTAGAACTTACCTGTTTACTTTACATACATATATTTTTTTATATTTAAATAAATATAGAGAAAGAATGCACTATTCCAAAACTAGAAATTTTAATTAAAAAAGTCTGAAAAACTTCGTTTACGTATAAATATTTTTTTACGTAAACGTATATAGCTTTCGTTTACGTATAAATATTTTTTTACGTATACGTATGGAAAACTCCGTTTACGTATTACTTAATTTTTACGTAAACGTATGTAGCTTTCGTTCACGTATTTCAGTTTTCAATCCGTACATTTAAATATAAGTCATACCAACCTAAATTAGTATGTTACTAGGTCCGCCATATTCTCGGTTGCGTAAATGAACCGGTTGCATAAATGAACCCAACCCTTATGAGAATGACGAACTATAAGAAAAATTATTTAATGGGTGGAAGTTGAGTTGTACAAAAATATCAATAGGCGGCGGCCAAGTCGGCTTTTTCAGCGGGGAAATTTAAAAATCATGTCGTATTCTTTCGCAATCGATGAAAAAATTATTTGAAAATCTAGTACTTACATTTGTTGTTGCTTAATTATAATTTTAAACTTGAATTTTCAAAAAAAAAAATATCGTTTGCAATAGAAAACAACGTGATTTTTTAATTTACTTTTAAATAAATTGTAGAAAACTACATTACCGACTGCAGTTACAGAATCTACTTATGAGCTGAATTTGCCTCTTGCATGCACAAAAAATATAAGCCTATAGTGTTGCCATCTCTTAGCTTCAGTTTACCAGGATCACAATAACCAAGATGACAATCCTATAAAAGCCAGTATCATAATAAACAGGGATCACCAAGACTAAAAATGTGTAATGCAATGTTTTAATTTTCACGTATTTTTAACTGTTATGTGTAAAAAGAGAGAATTTAAAAGTATAGCAAGATTCTACTGTACTCGTTATCACAGGTTAGACAACAAACATTACTTTTTGTTTGATGTTTAAAAAGCATTTCCATGTGGTAACTGCTGAGGAATTCACCATAAATAAATTATACAAATTTATTGACATGTTTCCGAAAATTGTAAGATAATTTTATGCTTGAGAAGTAAAATTAACGTTCATAAACAAAATTTGATGAAAAATAAATACTAAATATATAACACTGCTTTAGTAATTGAGGTTATGTGAACTTTACTAAACATAGTTTTACTTGATATAAAATGTTAAGTTCATATTATCAATACATAAAGTATAGTTTATGTAATATTTTTACTTTTTAATAACAAGTTTTTATTTTTTGCAGATGTGAATATAATTTTCAGGTGTAAATATACATTTTACTGGATTCATGGAAAATAAAGTCGAATTTTATTGAATAACACGTAAGTTGATTTATATATGTTTCGGGCAATGCTGACATGTCCCTTTTTTTTATTTATTTCCAATTCCTTAACATATTTGGGTTGGCATTGTTGATTTCAGGTATAAAAGCATGGAGTGAATGATCATTTTTCATTATCATAATGTATCCCGCGTTAAAGTGATATATGACTCGGATTGTCTATCTCTCTCACACAAAAAAAGTTTATATGTAATATTTTTGTTAATTTTAAAAATATTTGTAAAAACGCACGATTGTTTACTAAAATAACATGTTTCGAAGATTTTGCGAGAAGGAATTCTTTGTAGGTTATGTGAACTAGCGTAACTTATGGAAACTGTAAATCTCGGTAAATTGATTGTAGTTTCCAAAAATTATACTTGTTCACATAACTTATAAACAATTTCTTCTCGCAAAATCTTCGAAACATGTTTTTTTAGTAAACAATCGTGCGTTTTTACAAACATTTTTAAAATTAACAAAAATATTACATAAAAACTTTTTTTGTGTGAGAGAGACAAACAATCCGAGTCATATATCACCTTAAAAGTTACAGGCAATTACAGCTTGTCATGCTTTTGCCTGTAAATGTAACATGTACATTCTCATTAACCCTTTCAGTCATACATTTATCTAACTGTTCAATAAAAATAATGCATTTTAAAATTTTTGATCCGCTATATTGATTTCGCCATTTTGAATGTACAAATTCTGACTTAAGATTCGTATTCAGCGATCTCAAAAACCCCTGAGTGCTAACTTTTATTGCAATTATTGCAACTTTTAACTAGGAAAAATCAGTCAATGCCAAGTGGGATCTTTTTGGTCCCATCATGACTGAAAGGGTTAATGGTCAAGTTTTATTTCAAGCAAAATATCAGATAAATTTAATAAAATATTTAATACATTTAATCAAACACTCATTTAATTGTGTATTATTAAATTTTAATTGCAATTCAAGTAAATAATGAATTATCAATGAATATACAAAATTAAAGTACACAAATATTTATTAAATTGGAATTAATTGCACAGTATTTCACCGTAAACTTAATAAAAGCTTTGTTTTTGCTTAACAAAAATTGTTCAATAGATTAAATAAATAATTGTTGTTTAACAGCAGAATAAAAAATTCAAAGAACCGGAAGTTGGTATTCACTAAATTGTACAACAGATAACTCAGTGAGAACACATTTATTTGAAACTAAAAGCACGCGATAAAATAATAATTAGAAGTCTAAGCACCGCTATATTTCATTTGGATAATTGCGCATGTAATTGATGCAGAGAATAATTTCCCCGATTCTTCAATAAATAAGTTGAATGTATTCATTCCAATATATAATACATATGTAAGCTAAATAATTACGTTTACACATAAATGAATATAAAAAATTTTTATTTAAAGTTTTTCAGTACAATAAACTTTGTTGAAACATGAAATTGTGTAGATCCCACAGTGACTATGATCGGGGCCAATTTGAGATTTGGAATTGGAGCTTCAGGCAACGTTTCATCAAATGCCACGAAAGTATTTCAATGCCATCCAGGCGGCTTGACAGAAGCCACTGTCATATTTGGTCTTGGCTCTTTAGGGATGGGTACAAATATTATACTGATGGTTTTGATTCTCGCCAAAAGACAACTAAGAAGGTAATTGAAAATGCCTGTAAAATCTAATACATTAAACCACAAAAGTTTACATTTTATTTCAGAGTTAATTCTTATGTTAAAAATTGGAATGGAAGTTGTACACGAAACAATAGAATGCACGAAATAAATGTACACGTTACGGAAGCTGAGTGCAATTTATTTTGTACTTTAAACATTTTATTTTCAATTAACATTTTCAAAATATCCACTTGGAAATTATTTTAAAATGTTACTTCTGATTCCAGGAATGCAATTTGTTTATTTCGATAAATTGTGTCTTGTTTTTACAATTGTGAAATACAACTCATTAATATTCCTGGCTGATCTCTTTAAATTATACTAATAAGTTATATGTTTCTCTATAGTGTAAATTATATTCCAAAATCAATAGCGAAATTATACAATCAGTGCTCAATAATTAAAGATGACTAAAATGCAACATTTAATGCATACAAATTGCATGGTAGTAAACTAGGGTTTTTTGTGACAAATGTGTAAATCGCAAAACTGTAAAATTTACTTTTTTCAGAAAAATCATATCTCCGTAAAATAAGATGACAAAAGCAAAAACTCTTAGTATTTCATCAAAATTAAACTACAATTCTTAAGAAAACAATGTATACTGATAATTTAGAATAAAAAAAAATAAAAATATATGAAATAAAATATGTAAGAAATACAAAATTGTTTTCAACAATACAACTATTGTCATTCATGCAATCTAAATCCAGATAAGCCAAATGAAAACGATTTATTTGTTAAACTATCTGAATTGATGGTTTTTCTAAGCAACTTTCAAACAAAATTTTGTTATTTGAAATTACTTTACTTGTCACTTCTGCATTGTCTGATGAATAGCAGATAATCTGAAGTGAATAATCTTTATTCTTACACATAAATAGTTTGAAACAAGTACTCAATTTGGGGTTAAAAAACTTTTTTTTCAACTAAACAAAATAATAATTTAATTCTTAATCTATAATATAACTACAGTTCATACATAAAAAAAGTAAACAATTTATATTTTGAATATTTAACCCTTTACGGATGGACATTGCAATATTGCAAATTTAACTCTCTACCAATATACGTCATTTGTCAAAAAACATTTCTGAATGTTTGGAGTACATAAATTCGATATAGATGAATGAGATTTCATCTTTATTGAGCAATTAAATATTATTTTATACACCATATTTAAGTTTTACAGCAAACACATTTTTGAGTTATTTCTAAAAATTGGTTTTGAGATTGTATAAAATGTGCGGTTCTTTATTAATCTTTACAATTATTAATTGGGAATTTTTCAGACAGTTTCAAAAGTCTAAAGCTCATGACATAATCGTTTTCTCAATTTTAATTTATGAAATTAAATTATGTTGCAATATTGCAAAATTCCGTCCTTACGAGGTACACAAATTAGAAACTGTAAGAATTGCATCAGCTCATTATTTGTTCTTTTTCAATAAAATGTCTATGTTTTGAAGTTATTATTATGCCAAAAAGAAGAAATAAGACCTTTTCTTCGTAAAAACATAGTAATAAGAGTGTTATACATAAAGTACAATATGTGTTTATGTCTGACCTTAAACAAAAGTGCTTTTATTCTTTTTATACAGCCTGAATTCATGCAAAAATATTTTGAGATATAAATATTGTGAAAACTTTACATTTATAATTGTTTTTATCAATAAAAGAATACTTTGTTCATTTCAAAAATAATTTTTTCCTAGTTTTATGATTATTCTGAAGTATCTCTGCAGTTTCAGAATTTTCACACAACGGGAGCAAGTAGCCCTTTAGGGTTAAAGAAAAAAAGTGAATAATTTATTTTTAACTATTTCAAAAGTATCACTTTGATGGTTAATAAAAATAATAAAAATTAGCGATGATTTTAGTCATTTTACTTGGATGTTCTCTTAAAGTTGAGACATAATTTTGATCCTAGGTGGTCCCAGGGATTACTGTTTCATCAGGCTTTTGTGGATTGTGCGCGAGCTGCGATACTTTTGCCTCTTGGCACAAGTATACTCAACTGTCAACCGGTCAATAAATGTTCACTAGTGGAAACAGCGTTTCTTCTGTTAGTCACAGTCTCCACGGTTAATATGTTGACCACCGTTTTAAATGATAGCCCTGTATTTCCGGACAACGATGAAGAAGCTGATATAACTGGGCCATTATTAATGGACTCTCCACAGGTAATGAAATGTCACATAAATTTCAGAAAACAAAATAACGATTATTCTTTATTAAATAAACACTTATACTTATTTACAATACGAAATACTTTTGGTTACTGAATGTTGCATACACTTGATTCATTTCCGTCACTTCTTTATTAAAATTTGGAACAATACGAATGTTGGCATTAAAATTTAAGTTTTGTTTATCTTAAGAAAATGTGCACGGTAGTTTAGCGAAGATAATCTTATTTGCATAGACAAACAATTTTATTGTTTCACATTTACATCAATTTTGCATAAATTAAAAATATTTTTGTAACTTAAATTTTAAAACTGAAATAAATAAAAGAGTTCTATTATAATAATTAACGAATCATGGAGAAAAAAATTGAAGTAAAATGTTAAAATAATTAATTTAAATGACTGTAAATCGTAAATTAAAGTAAAGTGAAATAAAAATTTAGAGTAAATATTTTAACAAAAGAAAATTTAATTCAGATATATAGCAACAATTTGTCATGCTTTAAAAATACATTTTTTTTAAGGTGAACGGATTTTTTGTTGATCCAAATAATCTTGTAGATTATTTGCAAATAAATCTTCATTTAAAAATATACATTATTTACTTTTACTTTTGTGATAAATGGACGTTTCTATAAACTTTTGTATGAATACTTGGAATATATATGATTTGTAATTTATTTTGGTCACTGGTCACTTTCCAACACAAATATTAGATTTCCTAGCATCAAAAGAAAACTCCACTTTCTCGGAAATATTTATATAATAAATGTATCCCCATTTTGCTAGAACTTTCTTTTTACCAAATAATATTTCTAACATGTTTTTGTTGCAGTCTTCTATCAGTTAAATTGTTTGCGGATATTGATTTTAGTTCCCTGACACCGTCCATTGTTTCAAAACAATTGCATAATAAATCGCAAGTTTAAAAAAAATCGCTTTGTCTCATTTTTCCTGTTTATTTATACATCTGACTGAAAATTAGCCGAAAAATATCTTAATTCAATGGAAACTTAGTGAAAATAAACAATAAATTGTACTTTTTGCAGTAGAAACTTTGTTGGTAAATTTTTTCATAGAGTATCAATTCAATCACGGTTCAGAATAATACGATTCAATTTCCTACTTCATTGAAATGAATTAGTGACAATACATCATCAATTATATTCTACATAGCACAGATAATTTCTGTATTATTGATTCATCCCTTTATTATAACATTTACTATACAACGTAGAGAAATATTATTAAGCCATTAGTGTACTATTAATGATGAAAAGTTACATTTCCAATAGTTCCAAAATATTACTAAATTATCACAAGCTAATTATAATAAACATGACAGGAAATTCAACCAAAACTTGTGTCTACATTGGTTTATATTTCAACACTATAATTTGAGGAAAAAATCAAAATAATTCAATCATCGCACAAAAGTCTTTGAAATAAAATGAAAACTTTTAAATTATCCTTCAGTCTAGATTTTGTTATATTATATTAAATACATAATAAATTTCTTTCCTGTAAATAAAATCATCTTTTTTATTATAAAATACAACACACAAATTATGCATTAAAATTTTAGTTTTTCCTAATTATTAAATTTACATGTGTCACTTTATCTTGAGTATAACTATGACAAACACAAAACCTTTTTATAAGTCAAATAATTCGGCCAGATATTCTGTTTTTATGTTGAATCCCAAATCGGACTGTTCGTTAAATTTAATTATGCGCTACGGCAGTTTGTTCGGGTCTTGAAAGTACTTTTTTGCAATTCCAAAGTTAATTAGTTTGTTTTTTTTTTGCAAACATAATTAATTTAGCAATTACAAGTGTATGCAACTGAAAATGATATTGACAACTAAAACACTCTTATATTGTGTGATTTCAGTGCGTTTTATTTGGTACTTTTATGATCTGGTTTGCAAGTATCACAATAAATTTGGGGCCTACATTTCTGAGCGGCGCACTTGCAGCGAATACAGAAACAAATCATAATGCTCCGAGCTGTCCCTTAATACATGGACCTTTTAGGCACTACATTTTGAACGTTTTGTGGATTGTAATTAACATTATTTGCGTTGCATTAACATTTTTTCATCTACGAAAGCTGTACAAAGATCTCACTAAAGCAAACGTAGAAGCAGTAGGTATCAAGATTCATCTTTTACTCAAATATAAAATTATACATTTAATAATTTTATTTTTATGACTCGAAATGTTGTTAAGAAAGTATAACAAAAACAATTTGAACTTAGAAAAAGTAGTTATAATCGGAAAATTCATCTTTTTACCGAGAAGTTTTGTAGAATTTCAGGAGTTTTTTCAAAATAAACTTTATAAATCAAATATAAAAGGTCGCAGTGACTGAATGTTTTATAATATAAAATAAAATCGAAAAAAAGTCATTATGAATTATTCAGATAATTTTTTTTTATGATAATAATTCGAGTGAAAAATTTAGATATGACCTAAATATGTGCAGAAAACATCGATGATTGCACAAAAAAAGACATAACAAATGTGATCTAAAAGAATTATTAAATTTCTTTCTACGATGTCGTCTGTTTAAACCTAAAATTCCAATCCCATGCAGAAGAATGAGTAATAATTTATTTAAAAGTTTTGAAGCTACTTAATCGTTTTAGTTTTTTCATGATGAAAAGGCTAATCACCAGTGAATAGAAGCATTTCTTTTTATACGAGCAAATAAAAACTAGTAAATTGAAATGTGCCATCTTCTTATAAGTTGATACGATTTAGAAAAATAGACTATACAGTTTTGGCTGACAAAATTAAGTTTTGTATCACTGAGTAAATGATTAATTTTTTTTTTTTAATAAACTTAACAATTTATTTTAATTCTGTTTAACTAAAAAAAAGTTTATATGAAACAACAGTTAGAATAGTGAAATTAAGTCGTAAGCTTTTTATTTTATTTTCATTTTTTTTTTTTTTTGTAAAATTAATAAGTTAAGCAGAAAAAGTTTGCTTGTAAGTTTAATATATTTTGACTTAGTAACTACCATCGTGTTACAACTGACTTAAATAATTATTTTTAGTTTTTAGAATAAATTAAAAAGTTGAATGAAGGCTTTGAAAATTATAAGCCTTTGAACGTATATTTAAATTGCGTTGTCGGATTAATTAAAAGAAAATTGCTTTTCATGATAAAAGACAAAAGCTATTTTGTTAAATTGAGATAAAAACGGTGAAATGGTCAAGTATTTTGCATAGAGTTTGATTCTATTGGTGTGACATGTCATTTGTTTTTACAAGGTGAGAGTAACTGGCCTTCTGACCACACTCGTGAGTGTCACAGGAAGCCACGGCACAAGCGGTCGTGAAAGTAATTCAACAGGATCCAGAAGAAATAGCAAGGTAAAATTTTTATATTCACCCATTATTTAGCATATAAAATTTGTTTAAATGGTAAAAAATATATGTAAATTTGAAACTTTAAATCTTCAAAGTAGTGTGAACATTTTAAATAAAAGTAATTTTTTTGGCAAAGACTTTACTTAATTTTTTTAATCTAGGAAAAGATCAAATTATATAAATTTTATTTTTAATAAAATTCATTTGGCAAGAAATGAATTATTGTTATCGCTCTAATGGATCAAAAATTGAAGCGTATCAGATTAATCATAATAAAAAGAAGTTGAAAATAAAATGTATTACTAATTTGCCATTAGTTTAATTAGTTACTGAAAATTAACATATTTGATTATATCAAAATTAATTTAATTTCACCTGAAAATAAAATTAACTCAGACAAAGTGATTCAATTGGAAACGACATAAATATTTTTTTTCGAATAATAAGCTTCTCAATTCAATTTACATTATAAAATCAAACCTCAATAACCAGCTGTTATGCAAACTTTATGCAAACAGTTTGCACAATGTTTGCACAATGTTTGCACAAAGTTTGCATAATGTTTGCATTTTATCGAAATATATATTAAGTCTGATAAACTACGATGAAATTTCTCGTAAATAATGTAAAATGTTCCTTAAATTTTTATTATTTGTAGCTAGAGCTTGAAATATGTTTGCACAATGTTTGCACAAAGTTTGCATAATGTTTGCATAATGTAAGTCCGAAATTTGCACAAAATTTTAGCAAACATTTACATATAGTTTGTTCAAACTTTATAGAAATTTTGTATAAAATGTCTCAGAAATTATAGAATTTTTCGGATATTATTTTATTTATTTTTTTTAAATACACAATAATACTTCAATTAAACAACAAAATTTTTTAAAGATTAAATTTTTTTATTCTGTAACTTAACTACAACGTTCAGGTTTGTCGGCTTATGCGGAATAAAAAACGACACATCTCAATAATTCAACTTTTAATAATATAATTACTAATAAAAACGCCAGAAATCTCACAGCAATGCAATCAGCAAACAACTGTCATCAAATGATTTTTTCAAAAGCTGCATTAATACCTTTGGACATTCTTCTAACAGAAAGTTCATGTTTTGAACATTCTTTTATTTTCATACAGTTTCAGACATTATTGAGAGTTTATGTCGACTGAAAAATGAAAACAATATAATGATTTCACATTTGATGACAAAAGTACTTACCAAACTGCAGCATATGGCAAACAAATATAATCAATTAACAAAATAAATTTTTTTTGTTTAATTGAAATGTTATTGTGTATTTAAAAATAAATAAATAAAATAACATCCAAAAAATTCTATAATTTCTGAGACATTTTATACTTTTCATAATTTTTTAAACTGCAAACAATTTGTTCAAATTTTAAAATATTACAAAAAAATACTAAAACATTTATCAAAAATTTCTATAAAGTTTGAACAAACTATATGTAAATGTTTGCTAAAATTTTGTGCAAATTTCGGACTTAGAATTGTGCAAACTTTGAACATACACTATGCAAACATTATGTAAACTTTGTGCAAATATTTCAGCAAATTTTATGTAAACATTATGCAAACATTATGCAAATTTAGTTATTGGGGAAAGTAAAATATTACAAAATTAAGACAAAAAATTACTACGTAAATAAATTGATTGTTTGACTTTAGATTTCATCTAACAAGGGGTCGTTCAAAAAGTACGTAAACTTGTGGGAGGGGGGGGGGGGGGGTCAAAATTTTTCCATTTCAATGCACGTACTTTTTGAATGACCCTTTAATGTAAATAAATAAATTAACGCCTGAGAAAATTTGCAAAAGGGTATATTGAAAAAAATAATCCAATTGTCAAATACTTTGAATTTTTATAAATAATTAATCAGCAGTTAATGCAAATGACCATCTGTTATCCAAAGTCGATTGATCACAAATTTTGGGCATTTGAATGAATTTGTTAGAGGTGAATTTTCATTAATTATGCGGAGAATATGGAAACAACAGTTTGTATGAATAATTTATTGTATTGAAGCAGGGCATTGAGTACGTATAAATTATATATTAATTCAATTAATAACTGAAACGGAGCTTCCTGAAATGTAGATTATATCATATATAAAAAAATCATTTAATTTATGAAATATTTGTCTAATTTTGGCAGCTATCAAGAAGTCTAAATACATACACAAAATGATTCAATTTTTTGATAATTTAAATATTTCTTATCAGTTTTATTTATTTTTTCGATTTCGATTGGTTTATAGTATGCACACATAAACATAAAATTGTGAGTACAATTTGCTGTGCAACGCACGTATACTGATATACATTTCGATGATACTAAACTTTTTTAAAGTTAAAAGTTTATAATGTCATTCTTATATAGATACGCCTACATAACTTTTACTCTGCAATGTTTGCATTCTTTTTTTAAAACATTTTATGATATTCCAGTGATAAAAGTATTTTACATAATATTACACATACTGTGCATTTACATAGTGAATGTTATTTATTGATTTTATCAAAACATTCATATATTAAGACTATAACAAGTATTTAGAATTTTAAATTTTTTCGGAGCATCATTTTTCTTATAATACGAAAATTTGTGTCGTTTTATTGCAACATGAAAATGATACCTCGTGCAATAAATTTTTTGTTCTCAAAATCAATTTCCAGAGAATCGGTGCACTGGAAGAGCACAGGAAGATGCGAAACTATCTTCAAAGAATGGAACGCGAGGGTGTGCAGAGGGTGAAAATGTTTCTTGTGATAACAGCTGCCTACGTTATATTTTGGGGTCCTTTATTCTTCGTTATTTTGGTCCATCATCCGGTAATCGGAAATACCACTGGATATGAGGTAAGATAAAGCATGTTGCTTTTGAATCATTAGAGAGAAACTTGTATTACAACAATTTAAGGATAATTTTCTTTACACTTCTGCAAGAAAAAGTATTATTGATTCGGGGAATAAAAAGTTCTTGATGAAAACTAATAAATATTTATAGTGCGCTTGCTTGAATCCAAATGTCTCGTCTATAAAAATGTGATGGAAATGAGAGAATGTTGGAATACTGAATGCAGCATTCATATTTAATTACATATTTAATGAGGACATTAGTATTTTCGCAGAGAAAATGAGCGATTCACAGAAAAATCTTACGAAAATACTTAAGAAGCTCTGCAAAGAAAATCCTGTTGATCTACATACAATTTCTTGAAACAAGTTCATTGTTTTGTGCAGAATGATTCTGAAGGTTTTAAGAAAAGTATGTGTTGCTTATAAATAGATATGCTTACTGACTGTGAGATTTGAAAATGCAGAACTAAGGGTTGCAAAATATACATTTTAAAATACTAAATGAACTTATGCATAACCTTCTTTTAGATTATGTGGAGAGGTTTTTTAATAAAATAAATTTTAGTTAAAAAAATAAAATAGAAGTCGTATTCCAAAATTACCCTACATATAAATGTGTGTACCTTTTAATCCGCAGCTGCAAAACTCATTAAACCCTTAACATTTTTACTCATTTTTCTATATTCTTTTTTATCTTGAAGTTAAACCCTTTTCTTTTTTCAAGCAACTCTTTTACGATGAGATTTGAATTTTATTTTTGAAATCTCAAACTGATTATCAAAATACTAAAATGAAAAATGATAAAAAAGTGACCATGTTTATATTTGATCTCGGAATATGATGCTAGCTTGAATTATAATGAGAATGTGTTAAAAAGAATATTTAATAAACCGACGTTTATCAAATGGTAAAAACATTTTATTCTTTTAAACATTTGTTTCAAAAAAATTTCATTCACATATTAAGTAAAATTTTCATTTGCAATGGCTTACAACTAACTAAATTGCATTATCTGATTTTTAGTTATCAATTTAGAATTTTGAACGGGGATTTGTTTAATATATTAAAGTAAAAAAAAAGGAAAAACTGTGAAATCAAATTGCATAAATTATTTTACTCTGAAAAGTGAATTACAATTTTTTTATAATTTAAGAAGGAATAGTGAATTGAGTTGAAGTAATGTGAAACATTTTGCATGTATAAATTAATGTAGTTTTTTTAATTTTGTATTTTCTAGATTTATATAATTAGAGTTAAAGAAAATCCTTCAACTTATTTGAGAAAAAGAACAAATTAATTAAATTCAAACACTGTATAAAATAATTTTATGTAACATTGCAATTAATAACTGGCTTCAAAGAAACCTCAGAATTTAATTCATGGAACTGAAGAAAATGTTATTAAACGCTGTATAAAAGTAAAAATCAAAGAAAGATTTGCACTTCTTAAAATAAAAAATTGTTTTTTTCAATTCTGTCGTGAATTTTATGTGAGTTTTAAAATTTTATGATTTTAATTTTAAATTATTAATCATTTTTGGAATTTTTCATTATATAATCTTATAGTTCATTTTATTTCAGTCATTTTCTTTGAACTTAATGTATATTATTTCAGTTGATATTTAATTTCCTGCTTTCTTTATTATCAAAGCTCTTCGACCAATCGCGTTCAAATTTGTTATCGGATTAAAATGTAATTATATTTTTATTTTCTTTTTGTAATTTTAGAAATTCAATTAAATTTATCATTTTTGTAGAGATTTTCATGTCATAAAAGAAGTGCATATGTGTGATCAGATCAGTTTTTTTTATTTCATTTATTTTTTATTTTTTTTTTTTTTCGCTTGGTTTTAAACAAAAGTTACCAATTTCAATGGGATTTTTTGTCTGCAAGTATTTAATATTTTGAACAAGATCCCAAACGCTCTAGCATGCAAACTCATAT
>JABFPM010000637.1:0-26190 GCA_022817325.1 Idris sp. 1 HC-2018 | reverse complement strand
ATGCTTTATGTCATTCATTAAAATATTATTCACACTCAAAGTCTAGATAAATTTATTTATTTTTTTATTATAAAATTTAACACTTTGTTTCAGTATGTTCGAATGTACTAAGTTCGCATAAGCTTGTATTTCGAAATGATTTGAGTTTACCTGATTTAATTATCAAATATTAGTATGATATATATATATATATATAATATAAAGAAATTTTGCAATATGTCAGTTTTAAAAACCATTATTTTCCAATTGCTTGGAAAAAATTCAGTGATAATAAATGCACTACTGCGAGTAAGTGGAGAAAACTTTGCAAATGCTTAAAAATTTAAACTATGATATAGTTTTTCCTGTTTCGCGGATAATTGTAAATAATTTTTTTAAAGCTTGAACTTCTTTTAAATAATTTAGTGAAAAATTAAACTAGCTTGGTTCAAGTTTGAAATAACTCAAAATTTAAAAAAATGCGTTTTTATTAAATATGATTTTAAAAAGCTATATTATCTATGACCGTTTGGCTTTAATTTTTCCTGAGGCTTTTGAATGTATTTCATTTTATGAGATATTTCGTCCCGTCGAAGCGAAAGAGTTAACAATTATTGAAAAAACAATTTTGTTCAATTGTTCAGAATTTTAAAAGCTTTAAGTATCTTCCAGAAAATATTCAGTGATAGCTTAAAAAATGTTGGCTTTTTGTTTACTCAAAAACTACTGATTTGCACGGCTTGTGTGCAAAATGTTACATTTTCATGTGTTTGTAAAATTAATGTTTTGCTGTTCATTATTCAAGTATAAAAAATATACAAGATATCAAAAATTTTAATCTTTTTTGATGCTGTTGGTGGATTTTGAGTAAACAAAAAACTATATTCAATCGTGGGTCAGAATTTTTTAAACCATTATTGAATATTCGCAGAAAGATATTTTTGAATCTTGTAAATTGCTGTACAAACGTAACAAAAAATATTGGGTTTTCTATCATTTTTGAAAGAAATATAGCTTTTTATAATTATTTTTTCAGTCATTCATTTTCAAAATTTTGAGATGTCACAGCAACTAGAATCAAGAAAACATAATTTTTGACTTGAGGATATATTATGAGACATTTCAAGCTTTTTAATAAAAATAATCATTGATAATTATCAAAAAATATATCCAATCGATTTCAGTTTAAAATTGTTAAACATTTTAAAGGCTGATAAAAATTCTGACAGTGAAATTCATATGTTAATGAGTGTTTATAAACTAATAATACTTGGTAATAGTTTTTTTTATTTTTGTTTTATTGTAAATGATACTTTAAAACCAGTTAACAAATTCGAACTAACAAAGCAAATATCCATCCTTCTTCGTTCCCATTACCTCTTCAACTATCAAATAATTAGACTAATCCGTAGGTTGTATTGCATTGAATCACTTCCTTAACATGATAGTTAACTATCTCTATAAACCCTACCTCCTTAGAAGGACAAATACTTACACTTAAACTTCTACACTGATAAATAATTTACGATTACCTTAATTACTAAAACAAGGTTCCTGCCTTTTACTTTCTCACTTGGCATGTCGTTTTAATCATTCACACTCGTGATATGGTATAACCCATAATACTCTAAACAGTTCACACAGTAAATTTTGGCTCATCATCATTCTTTTATCTGTTAATAATTATCAATCTATCGTCTAAAAGCCGTCAGTAAAAAAACCTAAACGTGTCTTGTTGCAAAAAATGTATGCACGCATAATAAATTGCGCACTTGAGCAGACGACAAATTTGTGTCTATAGTTTTATCGATAAATTTTTCGGCGTGACGTGTATGTATTTTTCACAACAAAGACCCGAGCCTAGAAATAGAATCTACGATTCGATCGGCTGCATTAATGCCTTTCGTTGAGCCATCCTCCATCCAGACGAAGTCCTCGACGAATTTTGTAGCACACTTGACCGATCGATCAGTTTGCCGAAAGCGGCGTATTATACATGAGAAATGTGTCTATCCTGTTTACGAACCGTAGTCGCATCGAGCTGGCTCTCTTTATACATTAAAATCACCTAATCAGCGCTAACGTGACTGCTATAACTGTAACGATCAGGTACGACGCTCGATGACTTGATGTGCCATTCTCATCCATGCATTGACCTGAAATCAAACACTTTATGAAATAACAGTTACTAGTAAAACTTGATAGTGAAGTTGCTGGGTACTACAAAGTATTCAATTATTCTCACAAATGTTTGTTTCTCATGGAAGTTTTTGGGCTTCATCAAATTTCGAGATAACTTTTGAGATAAAACAATAAACACACGTTCTTGAAACAATTTTTAAAACTTGATAAAAAATGTGTACTATTTGTATTTAATATGCAGGGTAATTTTTATTATTTATTATAATTTGAGAGAAACTTTATTTCAGTACTTAAAATCTTGTTAAAACATTGTTCATTAAAATTATTTATAAAACATATATTTATAAAACATGAATCATGAGTTATATTTAACTTATTCAGCTGTCGTTAATTTGATGACTACTAATAATTATTTTCTGAATTTTAAAATAAAAATATTATTATATTCCAGTAGTAGTACATATATTTTAAAATAAAAAAAAATTAAAAAGTGAATTTTGAGTAATGAGTTTACGCGGTGCAGTAAAAGGAGTGAAACATAAAAAAATATCAAAAAGATAGAAGTCCAGTAAAATTTCAATGAAAGAAGAAGCTAAAACCTAGGGTGGATACTTCATGTATGCATAAACGTGTTGAAATTCAGCAGAATAGTCATTGATTTGAAAGGCCACTCTGCATTGAATATTGTTGAGTAGGTTTATTGTATGGAAGACTATGAGTACAATAGTATGGGAAGAGTACTTGTTTCGTTTGGACTCTTATGTGGCTATGCGTCTTTGTTGAAGACGTGTATGGGTTTTATTTGGGAAATAATTTTTTCAGTATAAAGTTACATTCTTAATTTATTTGCATGATTTATATCAAACTAGTGTATCATTTATGATTCTTTCTTTGAAAGAAACTGTTATTCGAAAAAGTTCAAATTTCAGCAAAATTAACCATTTTATCTACAGTTGCTCTAAAGAAGCCTATTTATTTATTTTGTTGTTGAAAATTTGAAATAATTTATTAATTAATTTATCATATTTTACAATTTAGACATTAAAAGTCAAATTAAAATTGATAAATATGTCCATGGGATCGGAAAAAATTTTCGAATTAGAAAAAATGTACATTAATGACACAAATGATATTAAATGAGAATTTTTGTATATATCAAACAATTATAATATAAAAATAACAAAATAATATGAATATTATTATAAAAATTATAATATATAATAATTTTATAAAAGTTATAATATATATTTTACATTATTTTATTATAGCAATACCCAATAGCTAGAAAATTGTTTTATTTTGGTACACTGAAAAAATAAAAATTACAAAATAAAAATGACAGATTAAAAGTGACAATATAAAAGTTTTAAGAATAAAAGTACTTTGTGTCGATTTTGTTTTTTTATATATTTATCAATATTTTTTAAAAATATATTTGTTTTGCTTTAACTCATCCGCTCGACGCAAAGTCGCGTGCTATTCTCCCCCCCCCAAAAAAGAAAGAGTTTTGAGTAGTTAAGCTTGGAAATAAATTGAAAAGACAGTTAGTTTTTAGTTATTCCGTTAGTTTTGTTAGCGAAAATTAAAATTGAACGCAAACATTATTTTCCTTTAAATTTTGGGTAGCACAGCTTATAAATAACTAAAAACATCATTTATTATTTTATTAATTTTGTTAACGACGCTTCAAAATGTTCTTTTCTATAAATTAAATCATATTTTCTATCAATTTCATTTTGTCACTTTTATTTCATGTATATAAGCTTTATTTTATTTTTAGTAAGTTTTTACTTATTGCTTCCTAAGTTCATCATACTTAAAAATAAAATTGTCTGTATAGATAACTTATTTTAAAAATAACAAAATTAATGCGATCTTTCAATAATTTTATCAAATTTTCTATATGAAAAAAAAACCTATACATCCACGTATTTCAAATTATAAAGACAGGACATTAACATGTAGAGTAACTGAAAGATGCATATATAAATAGATTCACGTAATCCTCGGTTGCCATGCAAAATTAATTACAACAAATCAAATGTCGAGTCGCGCATCATCATTAGTTTGATGCGTTAAATCCGAACTTCAATATGCTCGAGGATGAAGTGACTTCTGTAAATGCGAACGCAAACAATGCTCTTACCAATACTGGTTGCATTAAATGCCAGCATGGGAGGAGTGCGCGGAAAGCCCCTCTGACAGGCAACTGAACTGGCAGTTAGGCTAACAACTCCGCCGCTTTCTCGATACATGAAGCATAATCTTCGGGTGTTTCTGTACGGCTGAAGCTTATTGTTCTCGTTCGTCCAAGGGGTTCTGCGCGCGAGGGGTGTTGCAATCACGAATTGCGTGCCTTCTGCATCCAGCCACCTTCCGTGACACGAATACGCTACAAGCATAAATAATTATTCAATTTCATGAATAAACATACATGCATTTGCTTATTTTAAACAATTCATGCGCAAAACTTTTAATTTTCTCAATATGAAGGAGAAGAGTTGAGGGAGAGGAAGAAGAGGTTAAAATGATTACCTTTGGGCTTCTAATATTGCTGGCTGTATTACATTTTTTCCATGATATAGAGGTGAAAAGCAAATGAAACAAAAAGTTATTATGGGGTACTGTATAAAGCTGCCTTTTGGAACGATTCATCAATACCGGCTGCGCGCGATTTACCAATGCCAGTGAACACGTGTCAGTGTCGATAAAACGTTAATCTCGGGCAAAAACGTTTGAATTTGTAAGGTATATGGCTACGTATTCATGTTTGAAATCGAGCTCTAATTCGTTCGATCAAAGGAAAGATTAGTAATAGAAATGGTGTTGCGGAACAATAAAAGTTTTGTTCATTTTGAAGGGTTATTTCGAGTGTTCTTTTGTCGCTTTTGCAATTTTTATTGCTAATAAATTTTTCATTTTCCATCACCATTTTTTTTATTATTTCAACATCGATACTGTTGAAGCAGATTTCTTTCTTTGTATGATTATCTGCGATTTAATAATTCTATTTAATTCAGTAATAAATTAATTACCGAATTTATTTCAATTCAAAAAATTGTTTTTCAACTTGCATAAAAATATAATTAAATGTCTGTATTGTTTTCATAATTAATCAGTTGTACAGGCAGATTAAGTTTAATTATCCGTGACCAGCAGTAATTGAAATAACAATGAAATTAAATGGCATACCCTAAGGGAACAAGTTGGTTGATTAAACATTTACTATACAAACCCGTGTTAAAAAAGGGAGACTAGATGTATTTTGAATAAAGAACAGATAAAGATTTGGCCTAGTTCAACCAAAGTGTGATTTAACTGATTATAAATTATTGTTTTTTATTAGTGTTTATACACAATTATAAAGTATCTTGAGTATACAGTTATTGATTATTCACTAATAATGTACCAAAATGTTGAATTCTTAAATAAGTCTTTGTAGGAATTTTTGCTTATAACGTTTTAACTTAAAAGCATAATAAATAGAAATTTATGATATAATAATGTTAATCAATCGATTAGATTAGTTCACCAAATAATAAAGAAAATATTAAAAAATGTACACATATATAATTGAACTTATTCATTAACAATACACTAATTAGTTTGTAACATTTACTAGTATTTTTAATGCAATTGTATGTATCGTTAAAAAATTTATATTTTAATTATACTATTATTTCAATATATTGTGTATAACATTATTTTTGTATGAAAAGTTAAATGTACATCATTCTTAAGAAAAAAGATTAAAAATGGTTGAGGAAAGAATAAAAAATAACAACAACAAAGATTTAGATTCTGAAAAAAAACAAACAAACAAACAAACCACTACATGAAATAGTAAACACAAAATCTAAAACATCTCAATATTTAGTACACAAAACTCACACCTTGAAAAGCTTTACAAATGTACAGAGTTCAAAAGAAGAGATGAGAACAAAAACGCAAATACCTGTGACTGTGTCGTCGTCGATGCAATCGCTCTGTAGCTCCATTCTGTCGGCGGTGGAGCAGCCTATGATCAAAGTGGTAATGCTCGAATGACATTTGGCCTTTGTCTCCTCGCGCTTTTTCCGCTTCTTGGCCAAATCTTTGACCTCGTCCCCTGAGTTCCTCTTCATTCTGATGAGATCTTGATAAGTCAAGAGGCTAATGTCTTGAGGAGAGAAGAATCTCTTCTTTGGAGGGTTCTTGTTCTCCTCGTCGTCACCGAAATAGTCGTCTTGCACTTGCAGCATGTCTTCTTTGCCATAAAATTCCGGCGTCCAAAAGCGTTGAATTTGCGTAAAATCGTCCGCGTCAACCTGAAACTCCTCGAGTCCATTGGACCGCAACCTCACGCGTCGCTTGTCAGGCTTATCCAAATTGTTCGTTTCTTTCGCAAAGTTTTGGTAGCTAGCTCGTCTGACTATACGTTTGCCTTTTACGTGTCGCTTATTGACCTCTAAGTTAAACTTTTTTGTCAGACCTTCCTGCGAATGCCGCACTTTGTCTTGCTCCGAACTTTTCAGATCACTGTGATAACTGCGACTTTTACGATTGTTCTTTTGAATTCTGTTAATTCCTGTCACCGTAAATTTTCCAAGATATGGACACTGTCGCGGTTCTGGCATGCTTTCTGAAAACAAAAAATAATCAATGACATTAATTAGTATATTATTGACGATAAAAAATTAATGAGCCATTTAAGGGCTCGATTCATTCAGATTGAAATAATAATAAATCTTAAATTGAAATTGACATAACTGTTTCAAAGTATCTATTTAATTGAAAATATTACGTGATAAAAAAAAGAATTTAACTTTATTTATTAACAAAATCAATTAAAACTGTCATTATTTACTGTGAATTTTTGAATTATTCATTTTGCAAATATAAATTTGAATATATCTTCCTAAGAAGTGTGAAAATAATTGTTATTCCCAAAAGATAGTCGAATATTATTTAATTAGCATGATAGTTTAATGTTTTTCACCTGTGTTTGCTCATTTATTTATATTCACTAATAAATTTTAGGCTAAATACATTTTCCGATTAAATTTAAACCTGATCGGATTTGAATAATAAACTTCTACTTAAACACAGTCTAATCTCATATACTGTGATGTGAGTTAATTCAATCGTGCTGGGAGAATAATTATAATAATATAATAATTATAATAGATTATTTTATTATGAAAACACAATGAAATTTTGTTTATATAATACAATACTATTTAAATTATTATGAATTTTCAAGTTGAACAAATCTAAAAAAATTCTGAATTTTGCATAATAAAAATTTCATACCACAATGAATAGACAATGCAATATTTATATTTCAACATTTAATTTACTTGAGCTGATTACATTTTGGCTTTCTATGTTCACAGTTGAAAATATTTTATAATTTTAGTCATCTGAATTTTAACGAAAATTTGATATATTTTACATTCACTGCTCGTTGTCAAAGAGGAGACAAAAATTGAGAATATATAAAACATTCATTTATTCATTGTATAATGCTTCACACCCTTAACAAATCAATAATTACAAGATATTATTAAGCTTGTGACTGAAAATCAGAATAAGCTTATAATTTGTAAGATCTGAATGCTTCATACTATGATATGCTTTATCCAGATAAGAATGAAGTATAACGAAAAAATCGTGATCTATACAAATCTCTTCATTCACAGCACTGAGAATAATAATAAATGTGAGTGCGCAAAACTTCTTTTATAAAAGTTGAGGCTTCTCGGTACTTTCAGTGGGATGTGCGTAGAATTGTCGCGGTGCTCTTAAAGCGGCAAGATAGCGTTTAATTATGAGATGATCCGAATATTTGTCCGAGCAAAAGTAGGTGCGCGCGAACTCGTCGATAAAATTTGAATGGACTCGTAAAAAGTACCTATAACGAGAACGTAAATCGGCCCCAACGACACAATGCGAACTCTAACGAGACAAATTTGATGACGTGCCTTCGGCTTGACTTCTCTCTTTTATCTCGTTGCGATGGCAGTATTGAAAGCCCCTTCGGCATCGCTCCTTTTCCCACCTTTATGAAAACTTATCGATTCCGCGCCACACTACTCTGAGACCGCAAAAATCTTGTTATTTTTATGGTTAATTAGAGCCACGTAGCGCACGTCAAAGGATCCCGCCCCGACTTGATTTTTCCGACTCATTAGATGATTTCCAGCCGAAAAGGCCGAACCCCTCGTGCAAAGGACCTTTCTGACCAGACCATTATTAAGGCGACTCCAGGACGTGTCTGTTAATCACTCAACAAGTTACGAAATGCTTCCACGTGCCTCGCGTGTAGACGAGGCTAATTGAATGAAATTTAATGGAACGTCTTGTAAATGCGAGTGAAATTGGAAATGGGTGGAAAAGAAGGAAAAAATTGGAAGGAGAGAAACTAATAATTATAATAATGAACGAATAAGTTTTTTTGTGAAGCATAACCATTTCTGCGCTTTGTTTGGTAATGACGAATTGTTTTACGAAACAATATTAAATGTATTACCAGCAGAATTCATTTCCTTAATTAGCATTAAAATTAGTTTCTTTTAATTTAGAGTTTTCGATAATTTGGTTGCTTTCATAATGTTCGTGTTATAGACTCACTGGTTCGATATTTTTTCTTTATTACTGCTACTGAAAGACAGACGTAGATATTTTAAAAACTCTAAATGAAAATGAAAATTAGACCTTTATTAATTGAAAATCATTGTTGGAATATATTTAATTTAATTACAAAATAAAACTTCTTCTGATGATTAAAAAGCGTAACAAATTATTGTATAATTCTACTAGGGATTAATTATTTAATTAAACACATTGTTATAAGTTTTTCAACTGATTTTTGTTCGAATAACCTCGAAATAGAGGCTCACAATCTCGATAATTGAGTTAAACTTTATTTGAACGCCCAATTCGTGGCATTTGTTTGTTTTTTTGCCACATCGATGGCACAGAAATTTGACGGTGTGTTAACTCTGAAAATCTCAGAGCAGCAGCACCATCTCAGCAATTTCGCAGTTGAAAAAGCGTGACTGACGTTCGCAAAGAGGCTGAAAGATCCAGCAGAAGTTTGAAATCCTGGAACTTCCAAACACTCTCGACTCCGCAGAATATCGACTCCTACGTCGTTCATCAAACTCTCCTCGAAAGTTGTGCGAGCACGTCTTTATAATATTTGGAAAGAGTCTCGAAGCGACGTTATTTTATGAGAGAGACATAGGCAAGGAACATTCGAATTCAGCGAAGCCAAGACCCATGCGTCAGAGAGCTTTCCAACTCAAGTAACTCTAGCTAAAAGAAAGACGAAACAGAAACAGTGTAGATAAAAAGACATTTCAATGGACGAAAAAAATTTATTTCAATTACATTCGTGCAAGACAAAAAATTGCTTTCAAATAAAAGATATCTTCTGTTTCAGACGTTTGTTTCGTCATAATCAACACAAAAGTAACTTTCATGTTTATTTCACTATAGGGAGATGATTTATTGTTTCATTGACAGATCGTTCTTTTAATCAATCATCATATATTTCAAATTCAAAATATGAAATGTGGATTATGAAATTTTCAGAACAAACTCCGTATGCTACCATACATAAATATTAAATATGTTTTCAGATGAAAAATTTTATTACTGAAGTTATTAATTCAGTGCTTTTCATGTTAATTTAATATCCCTATAATATTAAAACAATCACTCAAGATAAGTGTACAAAAGTTTACGATAATGGTAAAACTAACTTTGTTAAAGTAAATATTATATTAAGTCAATTTTATCAAAGTTTAATAACTTTAATTTAGGAAAGTCGAAGGAACAAGTAATTTTGGTTTAACGATATAACAATCGGATAAGTTGACAAACGAAGTAAATACGTATGTAAAATCAGACGGGATAAGGTTAGACGTCATGGATACGAGAATTTCAAAACCACAGAGTTAGGTGACCCATGTTAAGTTCAAAGATGTTTCTTTGCGGATTCTATCCACCTTCGGACCAAGTTTATTGCTCTTCGAGGAGAATCCTCTTCGAAGCAAGAGGAGAAATATCTCATGTGTGCAGTTCACCGTGAAAATACAGCTTTTGCTGTGATGAGGAAACTAGAAATTATGTCTAACAGAAAGTCTATTACAACATGCTAAAGATATTTAGAATAAATTTGGCTTTTCATAAATTATGAACCAAGTTACTTAGCAGGGTTGTGGATTATACTATATTAAAATTCCGATACAAGCTCGTTAATAAATTAAGAACTTGTTTAAAGTGATTATTGCTTTCTCATTTCTTTTTCCTCGTTGTCTCTTTTTAATATAAAAGTTTTAAAATTAAAGCTCAATCGTTTGCAATTTACTTCATCGCAGAAGAAATTAGTAAATCATTATAGAAAGATATCTACCGATCAAGTATTTTGTGAGTGTTCAATTGATCCCAAGTTAGACAAGTAATCAGCTGCTCAACTTAACTACTTTGGTAGTTAAAGAACCAAGTAGCTTTTCATGCCATTAAAAAAGAGAATTTTAAGAGAATTTTCAAAACTTTTGATGAGTTTGATTTAAGTCTAATGTTTCAATAAAATTTCATTTAATTTTTATATTTTTCAAGTTTTAACGTAAATTTAATAGCTATTTGGAATTACAAATACTTAGTTACATTAAAATTGCTATTTCAACGTTATTTGCAAAATACTTTATATAAATTAGAATGAAGAAAATATATGTTGGAGAAATTTCACAAATTAAAATTTCATTCAGTCACGAAAGGCTTTAAAACGGTTCAGTAAAAGAGACAGAATAATGTCTACAAGAGTACATTAAACAGTGACAAAATTATTCAAGATTAAATAAGCTAACTAATGAATTTTTTTCATTAAATTTATTAACTTTATAAAAAAGTCAAGTGCCCTTAATCTTTAGTTTTCATCAAATTACTAACTCCTTTCAATGTTATTGTAGTTTTAATCATAATGTTCAAAACATTTACAATTATAATGTAATTATATTCTTTGTAATCAAAAAAGATAACTTAATGTAGAACGTAGATTTTAATTTAACAAAATTGTTCATAATAATTTTTTTTATGATTTAGTATTTAATTCCATATAACATGTATGAATTCGATTTTTGGTAATTAATTTTTAGTAATCTTACAAAATTCAAAAAGAAACCATAAATTTTAAAATCTTTAATCTTACTATTTAGAGTAGTAGAAGTGATTTGAGTTCCAAGGGAGAAAAGATGTAGGGTTAATGAATTGCAATTTAAATTGATTAATTTAAAACTTCGATAGTAATTATTAATTTGATTGCGACTGAAAAATGAATTTTTTATCGAGAAAATTTACCAAAAATGATATTATAATAAGAAAATTTGACTAAACTCATAATATATACTTTAATAAAATTTAATTTAAAACACACACATTTTTATTTTAACTCAAGATATTTAATTTTGATGGGTTGTTGACCTTAGTAAGGTTAGGAAAAATATGTCAGGTAAATGAGAGTTACTTTTTGATTTCAAGACAATTTTTCTCATTTTTTGTTTATTTGAAAAAAACTGTTATTTAGCTTTTTTCATTTTTCATAAATCTATAACAATAACATTATATTTCCATAAAAGAAAATAAAACGTGAAAAGATAGTTTCTAATACAATTCCATTTAAATTAAATACTAATTTTTTTAAACTTTAAGTGTAACTTATAAAAGCTTATAAGTTATAAAAGCTATATAATCCAAAGTAAATTAAAATGTAAACTGCAAATTGAACCTCTTTCACTTTTACTCGATTTTAACTAAAAATTTGTTATGATATAAGATTTGAAAATATGAAATAATTTTCATTAAGATATGCTCAATAAAACTGATTAATACAAAAATTGTTTTACATCAATTTTGTTTCTATACGTACTAAAAAATCAACTAATGCTTTTAATGAAAACATGTCAATATGTAAAATAAATATCAAGGACTGATCAATTACATGAGTTGTTTTTGCATTGAACAAGTATAATAAAAAGTCATATCCATGAAATTGAATTGATTGACAAAAGAAAATATTTTGTAATATTAAAACGATCCTCACAATTCTTCCATTGTTGGTTTTGTTTCGAGTCAATCCCTTTTTACCGGCCAACTCGGAGGTTAGTTCTGCTATCTTCAATGCAAATTAATTCGAAACCGTGTCTCACAGAATAGGGTTATATTATCCTGGTTTAACTCCTGGGGACGCAGTGAAAACACACTTTGTAGAGTACACTGCGTGTCATGTTAGCGGCCATCGGTACAAGACAATGAATATCAAAGTTTACGGTTTCTCGTAATTATAATGTAACATAGCTTAGATTATCAGTGAACAAAATTCAATCTTCGATCGAAGTGCAAATTAAATTGAAAGAAAAAAAACACAAAATATAATTTATATTTATATTTTTTTCAACTATATATAGTAGATATTAATTTTACTTTGGCATTCATCAAAGCCTAATTAAAAAATAAATAACAAGCTTATTATATGCCATGTATATTAAAAAGAAGTCGCTTCACTGAGACATGGAATTTCATTTACAAGTTTCAAATTTGTGATTAACAATAATGTAAGTTTAAACTAAAAAAATGTTTAGTTCGGATATAACTAAGAAATTGCCAAAAAGAGTAAATTTTTGCGTGAAAAAGTTTGATTGAAAAGTTTATTAAAAATAAAATAATATTTGCGCCCGAACGATAGTGACTACAGTCTTAAATAGCTGATAAATTGATCTCGGAATTTGTTAATAGTGAGTTACTGTAGTGAATATCACTATAATTTTTTCATAATATTGTTCGCTTAATAAAAATTACAACGCTAATTAATGATATTATATTTCAAAATATTTTAAAAACTTTTTTGAATTTTTTAATATAAAAAAGTCTTATATTCATTATCACAAAGTTTCATTATTCTAAAGCAAATATTGATAAAAATCGTTGTCCTGTAAATTTCATAAGACGTGTTTTCATTCTCAATGCGTAATGAAATAATTCAATAATTTAAACAAATTATTCAAAATTCAATAACTAACCTTATTCTTGCTTTATTTATATATTTAAAGTCTTATTTTTCTTAATTTATTGTTTTACAAGCTTCAAGGAATTGAACTCAGGCCCTTATTTATTTTAATAATTTTTTATATAAACATTTTTTGGCGCAGCTTTTGTTAAAAGTGTAAAAGTAATACAAAAATACTAATATCGCTGACACTTTTATTAAGATTGATTAAATATAGCGTGCATTGAACTTTAATGTCTTAAATCTCTTGAAACATATTTCTTCCCGTGTTCTGTAATATTTTTAGGGATGTTTACTTGTTAGTTAGGGGAAAATTAATAAAAGTAAAGAGTTAAAGTTTATAAAAGACTTATATTTTCCTTTTTCATTTAGATGCATTATTTAAATAAAAATTAAACATCTTCAAGTGTTTCTTTTTGTTTTGTAACCGAATTTGATTTTACAAACCGAGACATTGATTTTATTTTTGTCAAACGGTGTAATATTTCAAATATTTGTTTATTCTCACATTTTTCATCGTCTAGTGAGTCCTTGAATGTTTGTTAATATTTTTTATTCAATATGCGTTTTTATTTCTACAATAGCAAGGCTCCGTTATTTATAAATCATTTAAAACCATGATGATTATTTTAGGTAATTCATAAAAATATAATTACTACAATTTGCAAAATCCTTATAATCTTCAATTATAAAATTCTAAAAATATTACAATTATAATCATTTATAGAAGTTTTGCAGGCAAAGCAATACAATGCTAATAAGGTTTTTGATGTCATTTGGAAATTTTAAAAAATTATCATTTTGAAAATAGACCATTTATTGGATCAATTCAGTTAATAAACAAACAATTCTAATTATACTTGTTTTTAAATAGTCTGCACTGAATTTAAACATTTTATTAATAATGTATTTTTATTTGTTTTTGTTGTATGAAACTATTTTGATTATGAAAATTTAAGAACAAAATTGTGTTGAGCTAAATGAACCTAGTCAGAAATAAACACAAAAATGGCGTTCTTTCAACCGTTGCTGTTCAAAAAATGTCTTCAATCAAACGTTCAATCATCAGATGTGTTATTTTATTTATTTTTTGTTGTTGACATATGTAATTTATAGAATCACCGGAAATGACAAAAGCGATATAGATAATTCCGAATTTTATTTATGTTTGTTTGAAAAAATTGTATTCTGGGGAGAGGCATCCAAAGTGACATGGTCGATTAAACTGACATGGTAAGGCTTTTGATTACTTACAGAGTTATTTTCAATCGGATTTACATGTTAAGTTGTTGTTTATAAGAAAAATAGGTAATTTATAAAGTTTCATTGGCTTTATTGAAAAATTTAAATTCGATACTTGTTTTTTACCGTTTTATAATATATAGTCGTTATAAATAGTTTAATAATTTAGTAAATCACATTTATTTTTAAGGAAACTATGTTGGGTTCTTAAAACTATGATGTAACAATGGAAAAATAACAACAACACTCATGCAATTCTAATAATAAACATTTTTTATATTTTTGTATAGAATCATCAAAGTGAGGTAAAGTGGCATGGTCAAATGTATCTCGTCATTCATAAATATAAAAATCGTTATTATTGATTTTTTGGTAAATAAAAAGTTTGTTCTCTACCAAGGCAGCAGGAAAAGGGATCCAGTGTGCAAAATGTGAATCGTGTGGCGATAAACAATGTGGGTTACCTGAAGTCGAGCAATTAGTTTGCGATTTTTGTTTTTGAATCACAAATATTATTTAAGTAACATGTTAATAATCTTATATATTTATTTGTATGCCTTAATTAATTTAATAATAAATAAAATAATACGTGATATCTTGATACAGTTAACGTTTTCTCTTAGCTGTGTCACTTTACTCCCCTATATATTTATTTATAGTATATTTATATGTTAAATGTTTGTATTTAAATAAGTTAAAACATTTCAATCATTTGAAATCTTTTTGAAATGAGCCAATAAAATTACACGCAAAATACTTTTTAAATGAGAGGTAAACAATGTTACCCTCTTGACGGTTGATGGACGCAAATCCCAACTGTTTTTCTGTATGCTTCTTGTTTATCCGTCAATTAAAAAGCTCGGATGTCGTGTAAAGTTACTCGTCGAATTTCGGTCAGCAGAGGATTCAATGTATATTCAACGTATCGTCAAGTCAAATTTCAGAAAAAGATTTCTTAAAATTTACCAAAGATTTTTTTCTGAAATCTTGTTAAAAATCTTTTTTCGTAACATAATTTTTTCGAGTGTTAAAATTATTTATTCTTAATAATTTTAAATAATGCGGCATTACTAATAATACGGAATATCAATAACGTTGTTTTAAAACATCCGAAATAAGTTGAAAACTCATCTAATAACTATTCAGTGAATATATTTTTTTAATTATCATAGTCTTAAAGAATTATATACATTTTAATTAAAACTGAAAACTCCGAATAACTTTGAATTAATTTATTTGTATAAAAAACAAGTTATGTTAACTTAGATGAAATCAGTTAGCAAATTTGCCAACAATAACTTCAGACATAAATAATACAAAAAAAGATTGACGTTTCATCCGAAGGCAAAATGTTGTAGGAAGTCGGCCAAGTTTCAGTTGGATAATCACGGGTAATTTGCGACGCGTTGACGAAGCTGGTCCCGAGTCCAGCTACCAAAGTTTCATCCTGTTTTCTTGTCGATTGGTCGAATGTCCCAAGAATGATTTGCTCAGATCGAAAAGCGATCGATTTAGATTTCCAGTCGCGTCACGTGAGTGTGACAAGAACAATTTTTCGATTACACCAGCGTAACTTTTGCGTCAGATTCATTCTGAACTGATAAGGTCGATGGACCGGATAGTATGTTGGGGTCGAGAGATTTTTCCGTCTACCTGATTTCCGATAAAAGAAACGTTCTGCCCCTCGTATTCTGTTTCTGCCGGCGCAGCCAGAATCTCTTCTGCGGTCAGCAAATATCCCAATTAAGATCAGCGTCGATGCTTTTTTTAGGATATAAACTCCGCAGTTACCAGCTGAAGAAAAAATTGACAGCTAGACAATAAATACTACTTATGAATTATTACTCGGGATATCTATTTTTGTTCAATTAAATTTCACTACAAAAAATTTTCTTCTATCGAGTACGAAATAGATTGTAATTTTACTTGAGATCACTCTTTTTTATTTGCTTAGAAATGACCTGTTTCTAAATATAAAATCTTGTTTTATGATATATTTGAATAAAAAATAACCTTTCCAAGAACCATAATTTAATTTAAAAACATATTCTGCAAATTACTCAATTAAAATTGTTTTCATTGTAATTGAATATCATTTAAACAAAATTAATTCATGAAATCAATTCTACTTTTGTGTTAAGCTAAAATAAGAAATTTGTTTTTAATGTTTCATTGCAATTGTTCGTGGGTTAATACAAAAATTGATTTGTTGTATTTATATTATACAAATAAATTTTCCTGAGTACTTTTCTTAAAACGTTTTTGTATTGAAATTAGTAAAGTAAATAAAATATAAGTTAAATTTTATTATAGAAGAATTTCATGACATTATTTCCATTTTGAATATAAAACAATGGATGATTATAAATTGTATATTTGATAATGAAAATGTATTTTTAATACATTTCAAAAAAAATTTAAATAATCTCGGTGCAACCAAACTATTAATAAACTTCTCATTTTTCATGAATCTAATGGTGTATACTTGAAGCATTTTTAATATAAGGTAATGTCATGGATATTGTCAAAATGAATGATTCTCATACCTGGTTTTATATTTATGAAATATAGTCGTTGAATCTCAGAAAAATTAAACAACTTTGTGGCTATTTTAATAATTTATCATAGTTGACTTGCATTATCATAAGATATTATATTAATTGAAAATGACAAATTAACATGATTGTATATTATATGTATAATGCATAATTTGCGATTATGATACATGTTCATAAATTATAGCAAAAGGATCGTGACATTCTAATGGATATCAATTATAGTGTCAAAACGTTTTTACATTAGTGTTGCCTAAATTTCAATCAAAATAGTCCCGCTACGGTCGAATGAAATGTGCATTTCACAATTTAAAAATCTCACTTCATCGTATCGAAGTAAAAATACGAATTATCCATTAAAATCGAACGTTTATCCGATAAAAGTTATTAAACCGACGATAAACACAGACATAACTTTTAAAAGTGACTTGCTGTCCTGGCAAATAAATAATGTTATTAGAATTTTTCATAGTTGCTCACGATTTATTGGCATTTATAACGTTGGCTTTAGCAGCTTGCGCTAATTGAAGCCGCTGCAAGTATCGGCGAATGTGTTCATTTATTCACGGATAACCTTTTGTTATCCTGCGAAATAGTTCACGCGATTAGCGGACAGTAATAAATGTAAATGATAATGGCAAGAGAAACTTTACGATACGGTAAATCACTAGCGGAATTTATAAATGGTCGACGGTAATCAAAATGAAACAGGATGTCATGTCGCACTGGCAGCTGAATAGCATTCGGATCCGCGCGCTGCTTTTCATCTACAATATATTACCGCACTGTCCACGTTATATTCTTCAGACAACCATTTTTTAAGAAAAATGTAGCTATCCGTAATTTTCACGCTCGTTCATGATTTATCGTTGCAAAATTAAAACGCGAATTCGCGCATAGTTGAAACAGTGTGTTCATTCAACACGTTACAGGTTATGATAGTTATAGGCTCAGTGGAGGAAGGTATTATATGCCCTTGTATATGCATCATCTGATTTACAAAAGGCACTATCAATTGATTATTGTTTGCCTTCAGACTAATCAAACCTTTTAAAATATTTTTAGCATATTTCTCGAATTGAAGAAAAATAGTTTTTCTTATTGCTTACATGTTTTAAGACATATCAAGAAATATGATTAAATACCTATTTATGATTTGGGAACTACTATGAACTTTCGGAAATCCTTTGTAAATATTTTTTGACAAGATCTGTAACAATACTTAAAAAATGTACGTAAACATTGAAAACAAGTTTAAAAAATATTAATATTAATCTACCTTCAATCCGGAAACAAAAACCTTGACAGATTTTAATTTTCTTAAAAAAATTCATCCATAATTATTTTTAATTTTAAAAATTTAATGTTCATATACAGCAGTAGGTATATTAAAATTATCTGTACCGTACATTTTTTTAAATGTAATGTTAAACTGTAGAAATGTGGTTGTTTTGAGTAAAAAATCAAAAGCATTGTCCACGAGAGAGATATTTATTTTTCTCTTAATTTTTAAACAGAAGTGCTTTCTGTTTTCTGTAGTTTTGCATACAACTATGATTAAAAGAAGTGAAATGTGAAAACACTTGATGAATTTGTTCTCACGACAACTTGCTCGATACAAAACTAGAAGTAAAAATCAGAGGATTTTTATGATTTTCTCTGCACCTTTGATGCATTTAACGAGGTTCCGCCAAATTCATAACAAAGGACTCATAATGTACCACCAAAGTTTGGTCACAATGCGAAACGATATACACGAGAATCGGATCGCTTTGTATCAAACCAAAACTGCATAATAAGCGGAATAACGATGCCGCGTTTATGATTTACCGTTTGATATGCGTTACAATTGCTGATTCGACTATTTTCATTTAACGACAATTTTTTGTAGATACGACTGAATGCTCACATTTTCGTTATTTTAAACAACTACAAAAGTATCTTGTACTGTTCATTTGTTCTCCATTTAACAACTAGTAGTATATGTATGATGACACTTAGTTTGATTAATCTATGTTGATTTTTAACTTGGAATTTTGAATTGATAAAGAGCTGAGAACAAGTTGGTACTTATGAATACGTGCAGAAAGTTTATATGAATAAGACTTCGAAATTGAAATTCCGATTTCTCTTCTTAATATCACTTAAGTACTTATATACAATCTAAATTTTCTCGAGTAAAGAGCGATCCTCAGAATTGACGAAGCATAATAGAGCACCGTATAACTTTATAAAATTTACTAAATTCACTTCCGAGATGTTAAAAAATTATTATTACAATAAAAAAGGCACAGTTATCAAATGATAATCAAAAAACTAACTTTACTTTTGAAGGTTCTTTAATGAATTACAAAATGTGAGAAATTCTTGAAACTTCAACTATGTTAACTTTATAATACTTCAGTGTGAGTTTTGTCATAATTTTTAATTACATAATTCTTGCGAAATGAATCTTCAAAATTAACAACATTTTGAGTAGAGTCCTAAAGAAGTCCCGAAGTTTAGATTTGATGAAATGTTTAATATTTCGTTTTCTTAAAATGTAAGAATTTTATCAAAAATCCCAGAAGAAAGTACATTTTTGTTAAATAAGATTTCAAAAATATTGCTCAATTCAATGAAAAAATTTCTTGTTTATAATAAAATGTATAATGCCATTTTTAAGTTGCTACTATTAATTTAAAATATTTGGATTTGTTCAATTATTTCAATTCCATAGTTTTACGAATAGTATATACAATGTATTTGCTCGTTCTGGAAACAATCAATATAAAAATATTTTTATTCAAGAGCATTCTTGGAATTATTTTGAACAAACGTTCATATACTTTGAAAAAACGTCATCTTGCAAGTTGCATAATTTATGACGAAGTCAATATTTGCCACAGCTGTTTGCGCTGTTATAACATAACAATCCACCAAAAATTGTTGCTACGAGCGTCTTCAAAAATGTAAAAAGACAATATTTGTCCAGAAATGTTCGCGTTTCTTGAAAAACACACACAACTTAACATATAATATCACACAATCTTACTACATGTAGTATTTAAAAACTCTATAGGTAGCTGTTCTCAAGCTTTTGAGCTTATTTAATCTCGGGCTTAATTATTAATCTAGTCCTCTATCAACTTGTTTATTTACTTCTTATATATTACACTGTGCAACTTGCTGTGCCATTTCCACTGTTGAACAAATGCAGAACAAACTCTAAAGCGAAGTAGGTCAAAAGCACTACCAAGATTCTTATCCTCTTTTATTCAAATCCTAAGCCCTGACAAATTCATTTGAAACACATCCTAGGATAAAAAAAGATACAATTTTGCGGTCGCAAAGCATATGAATGATTAAATAAAATGGTTTATTTTTGGTGTTAATTGAAACGAATAATTCTGCGGTTTTCATTATTTAGTCTGCTTTTCATTTGCAGTTTTTTTGCACATTTTTTTCAATTGAAAAACTATAATTAAATTTTTTCAAAATATAAAATAAATAATAACGTATTTTTTGTTAAATTAATAGTAAATAAAAATTAGTAAAAATATTTTGTAAAGTAAACATTTTTTGTAAAAAATGTATACTTGTTACGTTTAGGTACTATATTTTAGTTTAAATTTGTCAAGAATTGTTATTTATTATGCCCAAATGAAATGTTTCGGTGCATACAAACACTGTAGGTTATAATAAAAATTATAAACAAATTTGTACACCATTTTAAATTGTAATTTTCATATTTTAAAAATTGCATATGTAAATAATATGTTTATAATTATTACAATCATTATTTTATTTGCCATTTTGTGCACACTAATTACAGACAAGTTGATAGGTTATCTAAATTCTCTTAATTAGCAATTGATTACTAATTGGAGAAATTTGCCTAAAGTTTCCTAAACAGATTGCTCAAATAGTTTAACGTATTTTAATATTTTAAGGATCGATGTTGATAGGAGTAAAACTTTAACAGTCAATTAGCACTGGTTTCAATTAGACGAAACTGCAAATAGTAATGTTTACTTTTACGTTTGAGCCTAATTAGACAGACATAATTCCGTCGTCTTTGGATCAGCAGTTTGAACCATTAATTGGATAAGTTGAAGCAGAAAGTTTCTGCCTGAAAAATGTAACTTTCATTTGAATCAATCTTTATGTATTTTTGATAAAATACATTAATTAATTTTGACATACTAAATTAAAGTTTATATAAGCTTCTAATTATGATTCAGTTAAAACAGCAGTTTAATAATTTCATTACGATGTAAATCAAAGGCTCGATATTGATGGTATAATTTTTGTGTATTGTGATTTGTATTCAACGATTGAATATAAAACGCGTTGACGGGATAATAATCGATTATCCAAAAATAAAATGTGTGTTGTATTTTGTATCAACTTGTTTGGGTGGGCATTAACTGAAATCAAAATCAATTATGAGATAAAAAAATTTATACAAACAGGTATTTGACAAATTATGAAAATTAATAATTAATGCACGGTTGCATACAAAAATATAGTTAATATTATCCTAAAAAGAGTATATTTAACATTGCTGTTCAATAATTTATGGTAATATTAAATAAAAATACATTGAATGTTATTTATAAATTAATATATTTCAATAAGCTGAGTAAGATATGTGTTTGAAAAACCTAAGTGAAACTGCCATCTGTGGCTATGTCAAAACAACCAGGCTGATATTAATCTAACCACAAGAAGGAATTCAAGATTTGTCATATGCGACATATTTTCTCTTCCAGCGGAGGATTTTATTTTGGTGTGGGGAGGCGTTGACATCGGCAGTCTTGGTATTTGGTGCTATGCTGATGGAAGGATGTTTTTAACTGAGTTAGTATGTTTCGCCGCTTATATAATCAATATACACGAAGGGAAAGTTAAGAGAGGGTGTGTGAGAGGTGGAAGGAAGCTGCAAAAGAAGAGGACGTGAAACCGAAGGGTTGGCAACGATGAATATAAAAAAAGGACGGAAATTCAAGATGAAGACAAGACAAAGCTTGGATGTTGAGAGAAAGGTGTCAACAAGAAGTCCCTGTATGTAGGTAAATCCGGCGAAAAAAAGGAAACTGCCGGACGAGCAATGAGATTTAAAGGACGTGGCCGGTGACGTCAGCAGAAGGCCTCTCCAATTCCCTTTCTTTTCTTGGATTCTTTTTTCGTTTCTTGCTTTTTTGTTTGTTCTCGTCCGTTTTTCTTTTGCTACTCCCCCGTCGAACTTTGCTCCACTATCTTTGAAAGGTTTGGACTTTTCAGATATCTAACTTTCACCCCTTGTTTCTGTCTTTCTCTTGCCTTTATCGACGACACCATCTCAACTTCTTTCAACGAATAAAAGAAAGGTAAACTCGAATTGGAGAGTAGCGCGAGTCACGCCGCTTGATTTTACACAGAATCGATGAAAGAAAGTGGACTTCTGGCGCGAAACGAAGATAATGTATCTAAAACGCGATCGTTATTCGACTGGAGAATTCAGGGTAGAGGGTTAATGGATGCTAAATGAGAAAGGCAACTCGGATCTCAAAATGTTGACATGCTTTGGCACGTTGCTGTATGAATAGTGAAACGTTAGTCTTAATGCTTTTACTTTTCATGTGCTTTCTTTTGCCACTTAAGCTTTTACGCTAATAGTTTGTTTTTTAATAGACTGTTGGAAATTTATGTTTTCTTATCTGGATCCTGCATATTAAAATAAGAATTTAAATAAAACTCAAATACCTGTTCAAAAACAAGTTTTACGATTGTTTTATTATTCACATTTTGTTTCCAATTAAATTAATTTATTAAATATTAAAGCTGTTGACTTTTTCTCATTATATAAACGACTCTATGCTTAGTTACATTCGTATATTCATTTAGAAAAGATAAATATGCTCGAGTGACCTATTTTTGCTAATTACGCAACAGCGGCCAAGTCCATTTGGAGTAATTTCGTTTGTCTTCAAGTAATGTTGTATAATATGGATTCAGGAAAGAAAAGTTAATGCTACGAAGTCCAGAAATGAATCGCTACTTTTCAAATGCACTTCCGCATCATGATGTGCGCGTGCGTGCAACTTCTGCGGATATGCAGCACCTCGGAATTGGCAATTTGTTTGCAAATTTTGCAGCAGTACTGCCGGCACGATTCGTCGCCTGCAGAAATTTTGCCATCCACCGCGAAACTCTTTTGTAAAATTCACCTATAATCTGCGAAAAAATTATTCTTCTCTTAATAGTAGGGGAAAAGAAAAAAAAACTTCATTTGCTTTTACAAGAATAGGCAACGTTGATTTGAATTTTCGTTGAATGCTCATTTTTGTTTTATCAAACTCATCAGAAGAAAAAAATTCCAGTTAACTTCAAGTTTCATTCGCATTATGATTGTCGTTTAATTGGAAAAATATTACTCCATCAGAATGATTATGTTTTAATGCAGTGCTAGCTAACTTTAAAATATTTTTTGCGGATTCACATTTTTGTTTGGTTAGACTAAGTTAGAGCTCTCCACTTGGATTATTTTCTTTAATTACACAACTAACAAATTTTAATACTAATGCATAAAAAAATGTTCATTTCACTTTAAATTTGCACGGTGTAAAAACTAAAAAAAATGTTTATTGCAACTTTATTACACTTAATAAGTGTATTTTTAGTCGAAAATAATAGTTCATTTTGCAAAATTAACAAACAGTTTGCATAAATGTACATCTAATTAACGTATAGACGCATTTTAAGTAACGTAATTTTTCGCATTAATTATTTGCGCAATTTGAAGAGAGTAAATGTTATTGTTGCAATATTGTTATAAACATAAGCGACGTCAAGTTAATATGCATGCTGCATTGTAAATGTACGCAGTAACAATTAGGCCGTTGTCAACGCACGTTTTCGATTGAATCTCATTACATTTGTTGAATGAATAATTCAAATCGATCATTTTGTGAGTTTGATTTTTTTTCAATTTAATTTTAATTATTTGTTAATAAATTCAATGTTTCTAAAATAATATATTTTAATAGATTTTAATATAAGTAAGAAAATTAGATTTTTTGCAAGTCAGCACAATATTTGCTGACGGGAACTGACGATCCTGAGGTTACCCAAATCATTTTCGTGACAAGGAAAAGCCCAAAATAAAATCCAAGGAAGGCCATCTCGCTTAAAAAAACATTAAAAAACACATGAGATGGAGCAAAATTTACCCCATGTGGCAACCCGGCTCTAGATCCGGTAAATCCACCCTCCGTGGAAGACGGCCTCAGGGATTCTGGAGGAGGCCACTCGTCTCATATAACATCTACGGAGAACCACGGCGCTGGGGTGGTGGACCACTTGGCCACCCTGGCGTCTCTATTAGCGCCAAGTATGAATAGAAAAGAGGGAAGGTATCTTAAACAATTTCTTTGATTCCGCTCAAAACGCGTCGAACTCGCTGAGTGTGACCACTGCGGAGCTAAGTTACAGCGATTACTGCTCCAAGACGGAGCAGAAAAGCAATATTTATTCACGAGTATGTGAAACTCGTGGAGAAAATGACTGCCGCAAAAGCAATGCAGAAGAATATCTTAAAAGATATTAAGTTTGCACTCCCGAAGCTCGCGGCGCACCTCGACGAGCTCGAGTATATCCGCCGATGTCGAGTAGCAGTGAAACCCCAACAGATAGGAATTAGTGCGACACATCCTCACGAAACATCTGTGTGCTCGACACTAAGCGCAAAAAGGGGCAGAGTAGAAGACAGCCCGGAGGCTGCTCCTCAAGCTTCAGCGATAAAATAAAAAACAGCAAGAAGCTAGAAGATCAGCCTCATGTGACTCAGAACAAGACTATAACGACGAAGGAAAACCTACGGTTAAAATGAAAACGAGGATGCTGTGCTTATTAAGCCGGCCGCAGGAGTGACGTTTGTGAATATCTTCAAAGTATCTGCACCAGAGTCACCCCTGAGGAATGTGGTGGAGTGGTGCGTCGTTCAGTTCAGCGGACAAGCACCAGTGCGGTCCTTGTCGAGTTGGACAAGATGACGTGCAACGTGGCCCCTTTAAGTGAAGCTGACACAAAGGCTGTGGGGACTGCCGGTACAGTTGGATCTTTGGAGCTCAGGACCAAACTGGAAATCTGTGATCTTGACAAGGCAGAAATAATCGAAGCGCAGAAATAATCAAAGTTGTTGCAGCTTCCAAACCTGAGGTGCTACTAAACATGTACAACGCATGTTTAACAACGGGCACCTTCGGGAAGCGCTGGAAGCGGCAACAACTCGTGCTTATTGACAAGGGCAAGGGTGATGACAATCTGCTTACAGCATATCGTTTGCTGTGTATACTGGATATTGCCGGAAAACTACTCGAAAAGTTGATTCGACCCAGACTTCTAGAAAGCAATTCGGGAAGCTGGGAGCCTATCACTACTCAAGAAGTGTCGCTGTTTTAGTGACATTCAATGTAAAAAAAACTCGCTCAGGTGGACGGATGTCCTTAACATCTTAGAGCACCGTTTAAATGTCCCTCAATACCTTTTGTGTATGATGCGGGATTACCTGAGCGAGCGAATCCTGATATATTACAACGGAATTCTCATGCAGGAGATTCCAGCAGACGCATGATCATCTGAATTTCTTATTGCATTCGTAGATGATGTTGTCGAAATCAGCATAGCTTGAACTATCGAATTGGTGCAGTTGAAATTCAATCAGGTGATGAGACGCGCGAGTAGCTGGCTGGATGAACACGGCCTCCAGCTAGCCACTCAGAAAACGGAGACCGTTGTTTTGACAAGAAAGTGGATTGAAACACGCTTCCCGATGTTCTTCTTGAGTGAAGAAATTATGACAAAGGAGGCAGTCAAGTATCTGGGAATAACGCTCGACACTAAGTTGATGTTCTTCTCACATATTAAAGGTGCCACTGCGAAATCATCGCATGTGACGACAGTGTTGAGCGAATTGATGTCTAACATGTCCAGTGCAAGACAGGAGCGATTGCTTATGTCGACTTTTCACTCAATCTTCTTATACGGTGCTGAGGTCTGGACCGATGCACTGAGAGTCAAGTTCTACAGACATAGAATTGCAGCCATACAGAGAACCTGTGCATAGCTTGTTCGTACCGGACGGTTTCAGGACCGGCTACTTTGCAATTGCCGGTATAATACCAATCGATCTGCTGGCTACTGAGAGAAAAAGTGTAAACGAACGTGCGAATGGATTGAGTAAGAGAGATGTAAAAGAGG
>JABFPM010000636.1:0-26191 GCA_022817325.1 Idris sp. 1 HC-2018 | reverse complement strand
CAACTTTTTTTTTGTTTAAATTTATAGAAAAAAAAGAAATATCTGCACCGTTTTTTATGAAAGAAATTATATATACAGTAGAAGCTAATTACATATGAATTGTAAAACGCGGAAGCCATTTAATTAAATGTAATTAATTAAGTTTAAATTACAATTTTACATCGATCTTGCATGATAAATGATTAGTTTCTTTAAATTGTAATTACTTCAGAAACGTGTAAAAAAATTTTTATCAAAACGAAATCTCTTATTGTTTGCACTTTTATCTCAGATGTACTTGACGGTACGTCAAAAAGAAAAGAAAAAACCTTTCAAAACGACCCTCGAGAATTGTAATCGGAAATTAAACAAAACTTTATTTTAATCTAATCTTCAGGTTGAAAAAGAAATCTTTTATAAGACCAAATTTTTCCTTTCTAAATAAATATTTGGTTTTAGTTTAAATTATTTATTTTATTCGTAATTATTTTATTCTATTCTTGATTATTTGTTATTTTAATTTCAATTAATGCATGTTATTTTTAATTAGTTTATTATAATTTATATTTGTTATAAGACATTGAATGCTCGTGTTCTTTTTTTTAATATGTAAACGTCTGATAATTGAATTTTAAACTGAAATGATTAAAAAAGTTGGCATATCTTGAGTGATCTGAAATACATTACGGTTTGCTGTGTGCATCACATTTGCCGGCAATTTGAGTGCGTGCGCACGCGCCTCCATCCAACTGACTTAGTTTATGTGTGTATAAGAAATACTGTCGAGACATTTTTTTCGAGCCATTTCTTGCTAAATGATTAATGCTCTATCATTTCTTTTCATATTTCTTCGTTCCTGCATTTTTGGGGAAATAAATCTGACAGTTTATGGCCTGTTTTTTTCGCCCAAATTTTACTGAGAAAAAAAATTATAAATTTAAATAAAAATAATAATTTATTAAACGTTAGATAAAATCTAAATGAAAAATAATTTCAGATATAAAAAAGTTTAAATGTATATGTGTAAAATACAAACGGAACACGCAAATTCTAAATTCATTTTCATGCGATCGGAATTGATGCAAAATTGTAGTTGCATGGCCCTGTGATTATTCAAAATTATTTCGTGTTGGTATAATTAGTGTCGACAAAAATTATAACATCGTTGAAACGAAGGGCCACAAATTACAAATACATTGAGCGTCATTACTGTCAGACTCAAAATGAAAATTCACTTTAATTTATCTAAATTTTAAGAAACAATTAAACAAAATTTCAGAAAAAAGATTTTATTCACATTTTTAAAAAGTACTTTTTGTTTAAAAAAGTATTGCATTTATAAATTTATAATTCAACTTTTTATTAATTAATTGGATTGTGAAATTTGTTTATCCAGGTTTTCAGCATAAAATTTAAATATTTCACTTTTCTCCGTATAACTTTCGATGTATTTGTTTTCAGAAATTAAGATATTAAGTGGTTTCTCCCTGCTTTAAATAATATATATGTGTATAACTTATTGAATATTCCGCGCACGCTACATTCACGTTCCAATAACGATCATTGGCTTGCTCGCAAACGTCGATAGCTAATTGAAAAGCTTTTCGCTTATGTTTTCGAGAGAGATCATCAGAAACCCACATTCTTCTTCAATTATTCGTTTCCTTTTCGCAAAATGGAATTTCAGAAATACAAACGGAAAAATGTATAGGAAGGTGAAAAAGTCGGAATGAAAGAAAGAAAAAATAAAACACTATAATATTACCGTTTAAAATCGAAGTTAATAAATACAGGTATTACAATACAGGAACAACGTGAAATTTGTTATTATCATTTTCATTTCAACTGCACATTTACTTAAGAGATAATAAATACTGCATTTTAAAAATTCGAATTCTCAGCAAGAGTACATTTTTTTCGACTTTTTTTTTTGGCTTAAATCTTCTGCGCAGCCTATTGATGCTGCTTGAACTTTCTGCGCAGGTTTTGAATGCAGTGCAACGTACTGCGCAGGCTTTAATGCAAAGTTGCGCAAAACTAGATTTTTGTCTGCGCAGAAGAAATGCAGACAATGTTTCCGGTGAATTAAGTGGCAGTCAAAAGTGCATTCATTATAAAGCAACACTTGTCATGAGCTCGTTTGCCTCGACGCGGATCTTATTTGTTTGCGCACGAGTTTCGTTCGCCAGTACATATTATAATTGGCTCAGCTTGAGTTCGTGCGTCTCACTAGACACACAAGAAGAAAATTTCAGCTTCGAAAATTTGCAACACTCTAGCAGCGCAAATTAACGCGATCATCATAATTGGCTGCGCGTTAATTAATCCCCAACCGAGAGGAAAACCGCGTAAAAAACGGCCCCAGACGATGGGAAAGAAGTGTCTGACATCTTCGTGACGCGCGACTGTTGCCATTAAAGTACACACTTAGTTGCGCGTTCATTAAGGATATTCATTTCGCAGGATCGGCGATGATTTATGAAGGAAATCGAGTTGCGAAAAAGGCTTTCGATACACATTTAACGGCCTAGAACGGCCTGAATAAAGATGCATTTAATTGGAAACATGTTTTGCAAATTGACTGTCTAATTGAGAGCAATTTTTTTCAATCGCAAATCAGAGTGTTGTTTCGAGAAATGGGGAAGAAATGAAAAACTATTTTGTTCGTTAATTTAATTTTAATTAAATTACACGTTTTCTCGGATAATTACTACTGCGTATAAAATATTCAATTAATGGTAACTTTTAATTAATTTTAAAAAAAATATAAGATTGGAACCAGTTTCTAAAATATAAAAGTTGTGCAAATATTTGCGGCATCCTATAAATCCAAATGTCTGTTTGCCAAAAGATTTGCAGACTAACCCTTGGTTCGCAAAATCTGGGCAAATGTTGTGTCAATATTACCATTATGTCCACCCCAAAAAAATCATTAGAAACGCATCCGAGGGAGTTTCTTGCTTGCTTCCGAAATATCGCGCCCGAATTATGTACGCGAATTGGTCGTATTGATTTTCGCCGCACCATGAGGGGTTGGACACATTTTATTGCCGCCTCGGCTAACATTAATGTGTCCTCCTTTTTATCGGCATTTTCTATGGGCAGGTTTTATTTTTGCGGTTTTCTTTTTTCTTTCGTTATTTTTTCTTATTCGATCCAATCAGACTCTTGAGTTCAAGTTCAGAACCAATTTATTTCTGTGTAAAATTACTAATGTAGAGACTGGATCAATACCAATTGCTTTGAAGTTTCCAAATGAAGCCGTATGGCAAGTGAATTCGTTCACTTTCCTGACGTGAAACACCAACCCTCAGAGTAATTTCAATTTGCCGGGCTTTTACATGGTTTCTTGGACTTTTGCCACAAAAATCACCTGAGAAAAAATCTCCTACGAAGAAAAATTTTCTAAAAAATATAAACTACTTCTTCTTAAAATTATTCAAAGGGTTCTGCTGGTTTATTTAACATTTTAAATAACAAAAATTAATCAATAAAATATTAGTTAATATTCTAAGAATATAAATTGCGTTGATTTTGAAAAGCATTCTGTTAACGTTAAAGATAAAGAATTCGAAATAAGAGTAGATCTTAAGAGTATTGAATTTGTATTTTGGTTTATGATTTTCTTTCTCTATGTCGTAAATTAAATGTGTTTTTAAATGTGACTGGGAGTGAGAGTTTGACGTACAAAAATCTTCACTTCTTGGTCCGAACTTGTCGAGTAAAGATCTTTCCTTGTGACATTAAATTAGAGTCATAAACAATTATTTTAAATACAAAATAAAAGTAAAAAGTATTAGTACCATCTTGTTTTTAACCCACATAAAATCTTATAGGTTATGGGGCCCAGGTCACGCCGCGAGTTCAGGCAATTATTGTTTTTGTGAGTGCGATAACGCAAGTTCCGTGTGCAAAAATCCATAGTGCTAGGACACATCTGAAAAATGGATTCAACGAAAACAAAAAGAAACATTGTTCCGTTTAATGGGGTGAAATATGTGTGGAAATTCCGCATTCATGCTTTGCTTAAAGAGTCGAGAGTGCTCTATGTCATCAATGAATCAGTTCCGGTAGAACATGATCGAAAATGGGACAAAGCAGATGGAATAGCAAAGAGCCTGCTTATTGAACATCTTTCTGACTCATTCATCAGTTTTGCGAAAAACAATTAATTAACGCGAGAAGTGTTGATCGACTTGGACAAAATTTATGAGCGTAATAGTCAGGCAACTCAACTTCCACTGTTGAAAACAATGTTACGGCTAAAGTTACAAAGCAACGTATCGTTAGCCGAACATTTCATTCAGTACGATGATCTGCTCAAAGAACTGGTAGTCGCGGGTGGTGAAATACCGGAAGTGTCTAAAGTGGCGTATTAGTTGATGGCACTTCTAGCCTCGTTTGATGGTGTCATTACAGCAATCGAAACATGCTCAAATGACATAACACTAGCTTTTGTGAAAATTCGTTTACTCGATCACGATACAAAAATTAGTTATGACCAAAATGACACGAGTGCGAAAGTTTTTCATGTTGGAAATAAAACTGCCTCGAATGAAAATTTTCACAAAAGAAATCAAAGTTTTAACAAAGTTCAAAAAAGAGATCAGTTCTAGAAAAATAAACCAAAGAAAGAGTTAAAGTGTTATCACTGTGGTCGAACAAACCACATAAAGAAAGATTGTTTTTATTATAAGCGATCTTGGAAAAATGAAGAAGATTAAAAGTCACAAACAGTTCAAACGGTTCAAGCACCTACGTCAGCAGATAGCAACATCGAAGGTGGATTCTTTTTCATGGTTGGTGACCATGACCTACCGCAAAGTCCACGACTAAACAAGATACTATTCTTACTAGACTTTGGAGCCTCCGATCATTTGGTAAACAGAGATAACTTGTTTGACACCTGTGATGCAGTGGAACCACCATTCAAGATGTCAGTGGCATAAAATGAAGCTTTTATCACCGCGACGCAAAAAGGCAACATAAAGGTCACCACTAATAAAGAGATCAACGGAGTACTGGAAAACAAAATTTTCAGCCCTGATGTGCCGTATAACCTGCTCTCTGTTCGGAGATTGACGCAAGCAGGGATGACTATCTCCTTCACTCCAAGGGGGGTCAAAATATACAAAGATGGTAAAACCATCATACAAGGTAAGCCTCTTAATGGATTACTAGGTTTAGAATTCACAGTAAAAATAAATGTACAAGAAAATAAAGCTCAAGTTAAAGCAACCACAAATATTAACAATTATAAATTGAGGCACATGCACTTAAGTCACATAGGTAAACAAAAGTTCTTAGAACTGATAGGCAAACAAATAATCAAAGATAACGAGTTGATCAGTAATATAACATCAAATGAAAATTTGTGTGAAGCTTGTATTAATGGAAAGCAAGCAAGATTGTCTTTCAAATATGAAAAAGATAAAACTCATGTAAAACGAGAACTGTTCATAGTTCACACAGATGTTTGTGGTCCAATTTCTCCTCCAACTTATGACGAGATCATTACTGTACAACATACTTGTTAAAACATATGTCCGATGCCTTTTCAGCTATGAAAGATTATGTAAATAAAAGTGAAACGTTGTTTAATTTAAAAACGGTACATTTATATTGTGATAATGGTAAAGAGTATTTGTCGACTGAAATGAAGGAATTTTGTGTCGAAAAGGGCATAAGCTATCATTTTATAGTACCTTGTACCCCACAGCAAAATAGTGTGTTGGAGCGCAATAATTGTCGAAAAAGCCCCTGCAATGATTAACGGTGCACAGTTAGATGAATTTTTTTGGGGTGATGCAGTTTTAACTGCTACATATCTGATAAATTTAACTCCGACTAAAGCTCTTAAAGAATCTAAAACACCATACGAAATATGGCATGGAAGAAAACAAAGCATAAAGTATTCGGTTCAACAGTCTATGTACATAATAAAGTCAGACAAACAAAGTTTGAGAAAAAATCCTGAAAAGAGATATTGATAGGCTATCATCCGAACAGATATAAAGTGTGGGACGTAAATTCTGGAAAATCTTTAATTGTGAGGGATATCATTTTTGATGGAACGAATTTTTCAGTTTCAAGGCCGAAAACAGAAAATAAAATCTTAAATGTAAAAGCCGGTGCATCTGACCTTGGGTCAAAACCAGACGAAATTTCTGAAGCAAATAAATCAGAAAATATTCCTTGCAATAAATCTGATAAAACGGATGAATCTGATTTTTTATATTTGAATTTTCAAAACCAGAGAAAAAGAGAAAAACTTTAAAGATAGCATCTTAAATCAAATACCTAATAATTGCAATAATAAATTGGCAAAATAATTCGCACAAAAGACCATTGCAAAATGAGTTGAGAAGAAGTGATAGGATAAAAACTCGTCGAATAACTTCGTATGATGAAAATCAAACCGATGAAAATTGTTTATTCAGTACAAAAACAGTTGCATTCAATGTGCCGACAAGGTTTGAAAAAATTAAAACTCGAGAAGATAAAGTTTTCTGGGAATAAGCGATTAATGACGAATTAAAATCACTTTTAGTAAACAAAACATGGACTCTTGCACCGAAGCCTAATACTAAAAACATTGTTGATTATAAGTGGGTTTTCAATATTAAAAATTATGAATTTGGAAAGCCAGTTAGATATAAAGCTAGACTTGTGGCTCGAGGTTTTGGTCAAGAGTACATGGTTGATTATAACAAAATGTCCGGTTGCAAAAATTTCGAGTTTTAGATTTCTTATAGCTTTTGCAAATCAATACAATTTAATGATTCATCACATGGATGTAAAAACAGCTTTTTAAAATGGAACACTAGATGAGGAAATATATATGAGAGTTTCAGATGGTATTGAAAACAAAAGTCAACTTGTGTGTAAATTTAATAAAGCAATTTATGGCTTAAAACAGGCAGCCAGAAGCTGGTTTAAGTTATTTGACCAAACACTTAGAGACAAAGGTTTCGAGAATTCGAAAGTTGATCGGTGTATTTATATGCTAGATAGAGACGCCATTCATAAAAACATCTATATAGTTCTTTTTGTAGATGACCTTGTTGTCATTATAGCGGAAAAAGCAATAAATAGTTTCAAAAATTACTTAATGAAACAGTTTTCAATGGTCGATTTACTGGATATGAAATTATTTCTAGGTATTCGAATCACCAGAGCTAATGATAAAATTACACTTGATCAAAGTAATTACATTTAAACAATTATGAATAAATTTGAAATGAGCAATCGCAATCCTGTAAGTACACCTCTAAACAGTTTAAATTATGAAACCTTGAATAAACAAGACAATTTTGATGCGCCATGCCGAAATTTGATAAGATGTTTAATATATGTCATGATATGCACAAGACTTGATTTAAGCCCAACAGTTAATTTTTTGAGCAGATATTAGAACAAGACTAACAAAGAGTTGTGGCTGTGCTTAAAAAGGGTTTTGCGATATTTAAAAGGGTCAATTGATATCAAATTAGTTTACAAAAGAAACGAATTCACAAATATTTTGTGTGGATACGTAGATTCTGATTGGGGTGGTACGGATTCAACCGATAGAAAAAGTACTACAAGTTATGTATTTAAACCGTTTGATAAATGTACTATAACCTGGACCACCAGGAGACAGTTATCGGTCGCAGCATCGTCTACTGAGGCTGAGTATATGGCGTTATTTGAAGGCGTAAGAAAAGCATTGTGGTTAAAATCTTTAGCTCACAGTATTGGCGTATTCATTGCCAAAACAATCACAATCTACGAAGACAATATTGGTTGTATTAGTATAGCAACTAATCCAACTAATCACAAAAGAACCAAGCATATTTATATTAAATATCATTTTTCTATAGAACAAGTAGATGCAAAAATAATAACTTTGGAATATATTTTTACTTTGTCCGAACTTGTTGAGTAAATATCTCTCCTTGTAACATTAAATTAGAGTCAATTATTTAAAATAAAAAGTAAAAAGTATTAGTGCAATCTCGTTATTAACCCACATAAAATCTTCACAGTTTACCCAGTTTTTAATTAACTTAGTTTTTGGTAAATTTCCTTATAATAATTTTAATTTAAATTTCTTTAAATTTATTTTAGGTAACTTTTCTTACATTAATTTTAGGTAACCTTTCTTAGATTATTTTTTAGGTAACTTAGTTTATTTGTAGGTTTATAAATTAAAATTAATTTCCATCCGAACATAAAAATAGCCAATCTGCAATCGCAAAGTGCACGTTTTATTTGAACATGTTCGTTAAAATAATGACGATTGCCCGGGAGATGATCAATCCCAATGGCGCCCATTTTACGATTAGGGTTGATCGCAACTGCACGAGCCATTAATCAGTCGCATCGAGATGTCTGCAAAAAAATAATCGCGGACAGTTTGAAATGTATCCTGGACATTAATAAAAACGATAAAGACATTTCTCAGAATGTAATTGCAAAAAAAGTGCAACCATTGGGTAGGATGTCACGGAAATTAATGGTGGAACTTTGATTTTCAATTAATCAACTGGAAAACTTGAAATTATTTCGACTTTAACAACCAACATTAAGCCAACTTTGAAATAAGAAAAAAATTATTATGATATATCTTTTAAAAAGTGGTTAAATAATCTAATTTTAAGGTTAGGACCAGTTAATTAACCCTAAAACGAAGTCATTTTGAGATTTACGTTAAGAAAGACGAAAAAAAGTTTTTACTTAACCTAAGTTTGAGGTTAGATTACTCTTTTTGAGGTGCAATTTATCTGATTTTAATTAAACCTGTTACTACTCACGTGCGTTGCGGGGGTTCACGGTATGTTTACGAAGAATGACGAATAATCCGTCATTTTTCATCTTCTTTTTGACCTTTTTTCTGCAGGCAATGACGAGCCGATCTGTAACCGGTTAGACTACGCGCGATTATATGCGATTACGCACGCGCGCGCAAGTAATGTGGCCTTCCTTGCTCGTGAACGCAAGGGCTGCTGAACTTTTGACATACTTCGATATTGAAAGATGATCGGTCACGGTCAGGGACAAGTTTTCCAGTCGCTACATGATTGAAACACAAGAGAACCGGGATATAACAGCAAAAACCTCATCGTCAAAGATATCCGTGAAGACTTTTTTCCTTGTCGAGATTCAAATTAAAAATAATAATATATATGTAATTAAAAATATAAAATCAGAATTAAACAAATATAATCTAATAAGTGCCGTTTTTGAAGTCTACGAAATCTTCTTGTTTTTGAAAATACTATCATTTTCACATCCTGAGAATTTAGATTGCAAAAATAAAGTTCACTTTTACTTTGTGTATATCCTTCACGTGAGTTTTACGCTCAAATTAATGGTTGTAACTGACTGTAATAACTATAACATTTACGATTGATTAATATGAAGTGCAGAGTTGAAAAAGAGTACTAATGTTATAAAGAAAACATGCACGATGTATTATGCATGAAAACATACTTAATAGACAGTAGCTTTTATATGGCACATGAAAGATCATCTCAAGGTCACCTATAAAATAGGATTTGTTTTTTCAATATTAAGTTTGCTTAAACATTTCTATCAAAGTCTGTAAACAGTGGGATCTTAAAAATAAAAACACTTCAAGTATTATTATACATACCTGATTATAAAAACAAAACTAAAAACGAAAAGCAAGATAAAAAGATAATCAAAATAAAAACATTGACGTTGTCATAGTCAAACTGGTGAGAAAATTCCGTTCTAAGGTTTGTGAGGGACGTATGTTGTGAGACAGATTTTTTTATGTTCGTTTTATGTTTATACATTCGTTGTTTTAAATATTATTTGGTTTGGCCGATGTAAACGCTCTTGCAATCTAGATATAATAAAAATAAATCATTGTTTAGATTATATTACATGTTATACGTACCTGATCATAAAAACAAAACTAAACACGAAAAATAAAATAAAAAGATATAACCAAAATAAAAAGATATAATGAAAATAAAAACAAAACATTGTTTAGATTATATTACGTGTTATACGTACCTGATCATAAAAACAAAACTAAAAACGAGAAGCAAAATAAAAAGATATAATGAAAACAAAAGCAAAAAATAGGCAATGAAGTTATAAAGTCGATGCGCTCACAATTGTAATTCCATAAATGGCGTAGGTGAAAAAAATGCTTTACACCGAACGTGCGGAACTCGTTCTTGTTAACTCTGCGCAAGGTCTGGCTGGTTCAACTCCTTACTTGGACAGTGTACACTTACGGCCGGTGAACTCGCCATTGACTGCGGTCATGGTTTAGTCTGCAGTTAATGAGATCGGCTCATTTACCAATAATTCATGAGAGAGGCCAGCACGGTTATGCTTGTCCTCGGGATGTGTGTGAACTATTTATCGGTATCTAAACACCATAAGAGGACGCCTCTTCAACAAAGTGGCGGCAAACCGCTCCGAGTAAACGAGCCCTCATTGTTGACTAATGGCGCACAATTACGCTTCGTGAATCATTATATCCCTTATCATTTTGAGGTTATGTACACGGGTAATGACTCGTTTGATCGGCCGCTTAAAGTTTATTAAGGTCAATTAATAATGAAATCCAGTTATGCGAAATTTTAAAGCGATTTTCACCATTTTTTTCATCATTCTCTTTTAATATTACATTATTAATTTTCCAACATTATATTCCATCTAAATTATAAAAACTTTGTATAATGTCAGAGATAATCATTACAGGCCATTCATTAAATCGTTTATATTATTAAAACATTCTTCAATAACACTTTGAGCATTATATTAATTTAGGATTATATGTTTTTATAAATGTTATTATTAACAAAGGTTAACCTAAAATTTTTTACTTTAAGCTATTTATCTATATTAAATTGTTATTTATTATAAATTATTTTAAATTAAGTTTAGTTTTAAGTTAGATGTTAATTTTAAGTTATTAGAATATTAAAATGTCTTGATTATTTTTCGTAAAAATAATTAAAATATTGTCTTTTGAGATATAATAAATGCGTACTAAAATATATTAGTTTCTGATTGCGCCAAAACAAAATAAAGAATATTTTTTATCGGACATTTAAGTTTCTTTACGACCGCGTACATGAATAATAATAATTTTTGTCCGCAAAGAGCAAGTTGTAACAACTTTTGCAGAAGGGAAAATCGTAAGTTGCGATACGACGACAATTAAAATTGCTTTTAACTTGCGAAGAATGTGCGCTGATAATAAATGTTTTTTGACGTTTAATTACATTCATGTGTGGTATATCGAATCGCTCGCAAAACATTAATAATTTGTAATGAATTGTAAGATGAGACTCTTGAAAGGCGAGTGTTTTCGCGCCGGCAACATTGAACATACACCAGACAAAAAGAAACCCGCCCTGTAATTTTGATCTCCAAGTTGAGTGATAAATATGACATCTGTTGCACGTATGATGTATATAACAGAGTTGGGTCTATAATGTTGCTTTAAAATATAGTTTATGATTTTGATACACATCAAATTAAGAATTCAATTTAAAAGGAAAATTGAAAGCCATACGCGTTAAAAAATAATTCAACACTTCTGTGTTAAAGATGAACGTTGCATGAAATTCAAACAAGTTTATTACATTTATTGTAATTTAATATATTGTTAGGGAATAATTACAAAATATCAGCGAGAGAGGAATTAACTCGGATCGCCGTAGATTTGATAAGATGTATTCATAATTTAAATAAAACATGAGCTTTAATTTGAAAAACAGCGTACATTTTCTTTTTGTATTACTATTATTACGCATGTGTAAAGTTTTCTTTTTTTTCTATAACAAAAATCTTATCTCAGTAAAGATAAAATGGATCTATTTTGAATCGCAAATTTTACTTTTATCTTTAAATAAAATTAGAAAAATATTATAATTTTACGCACGTGTAATTTTTTTATATTTTTTTAAAATTATTTTGAGATAAAGTTTTTGTATAGATATAAAAAATTCGCATTTTTCTTATATGGGCAAATCTCTAGAACTTTTAACCTACCTGTCCCTTGCATTTCAATTCAATTTTGTGGATTATTAAACTGAAGATTTTAGTTGTTATAGTTTGCACACTTCAAATTATTATAATTTTACACTTTGTAAGTATTTATAAGTTTATAAGAATTATATTTTAAACATATTTCAAAATCCCAAGTCCAAATTATTACGTCTTTGACATGTGCCTTTAGGTTATGCAGACACATTTTATTTTTTAATTAAGAAGTACAGAGTTAAACTGCAATGAAAAAATTAATAAACATTACTTTCAACTTTAACAAATACAATAAGCACAATTTAAATGAAGCGCATTTAATATGCAAGCTAAAAAATATTATCAAAATCTGTCCCTGAGTTTTGATGTCAAAGACGTAATATAATTTGTAATTGAAAATATTTATATTTAAAAAAATGATTTTATACTTCTGGGTGAACTGCACAGTATCTTGATGTAATAAAGTATGTGTGCGTGCAATAAAGTTTAATTATATATTAAAAAGTACTTACATAATTGAAAGACCGTTTCAAAATATTACGTTTTTGACATTAGAACAGAAAATCTGTCAAAGACGTAGTATTTCCCTATGTTTTTACAATTAAATATTAATTTAAAGTTACGCGCATGTAATTTATCATTGTTCGACTTTATATTATTCATTTTGAATGATGAAATCCGGGCAAAAAAGTGATCTTTTGACGGCGTAAAAAGGCCATAAATGAGCGGCTAACTGTAAGTATAAGTATGCGCATAAATGCGCAAAATGGACCTACGTGTATATGCATAAAGAATTATCTTTTCCATATGAAAGATTGACTGGTTTTAGTTACGGTGCGCGATGGCATATCCGACCCAGGATGCTTTTCTTGTGGTCGCTGCGTGATAATGTTCGCATTTTGAAATTTTGTACTTATCAAGCTATGATCACCTTATTTTCAAACTACCGCAATTATGTGTTATCGAAATTGATTATCTTACGATCCATTCTCAAATTTCATTTAAATTTCATGCATCGTCATAAATTTTAAACGATGCGCTGCATCTTTTTTTAAAATTATATTTAAAAATTTTATTGTAAAAGTTAATATATTTTACTGCAAATAACTGTAACAATTACAGCTCTTTCATTAGTGTATTATTTGTCTTGAAACTGACACTTTCGATATTCATTTTTGAAACACTCGACAAAATTATTATAGTTGATCGTACAATTTAAATTTACCTATTTATTTAACAAGCAAACGCCCAAATACATAATCAGTGTATTATTAGTACAAATATTCTAGAAAAACTTTAATAAAAAAAATAAGTAATGATTCGATAAAATCATAAAAAAGCACATTTAGACACGAAATTAACGCAAAAATAGATTAAGTAAAACTGAAACTAAATCTAAAACTAAAAATAAGACTGAAAATAAAGACAAGAGTAGAGTACAAATAAAATAAACTATGAATAATTCGATAATATTAGTGTTTTAAATTGATTCACAGATGTGTCAGACTACATAGTTCTGCAGTCATTTTGGTGCAGGTCCCTTTGCTAATTTTCTTGGTAATAAATAAAAAACTAATAAATTTTTCAAATTAAAGTAAAGACGAGTATTTAAAATGTCCACAATCTTTTCCATTGAAGTGCACATTAAACAAAAATTGGATAAGTCATAAGAATTGTAATAAATTCACCTTATTCCTAATGAAAAAAAGCTTCATTTTTCTCTTCCTAGAAACTCTTACGCGATCTACAATCAAAGATATAAGCTTCTAAAAATAACAAAAAACAGCTATTTTGGAGATGTCAAAACCTAATATCTCTACAAAAAAGCTGATAGCGACAAACGGGTTTCACCATAGCGAAGCAAAATTAGAAAAAATCTTGTATGTAAATTTTGTCACAAGATTGAACCCATGTAAAGTTCAGTTTTGTTAATATAATAAGTAATAAAATTAGAATAAAATACTATAAAAACACAAGTAAAATAATGAAATCATGAAAAATATATAAAATGAAAGCAGAGTATCAATTAAAAGCATCAAACAAAAATTGTTTTGTTTTCTGCTTATAATACAGATGACCAAAAATATAAAGAAAACTCTTTGTCTTGCCCATGACAAAATTCCTTTGTCAAATTTACATAAAATAGGCAAAATTAAATTATATGCAGTGCATCTTTGCGCCCGTTAAAAATAATATCTGAAATAGATGTCAGAAAAGCAATTTAGGAAATATCTTCTATTCAGTATATCATTTATCCTTCAAAGATCTTTTTGTGAAGTTCTGTTTTTTATTTTGAGAGAACATTTTGTTTAAAGTTTATTTCAAAAGAGTCTATTTCAGGATTTTCTTGTAAAAGAAAGTTTTACGGAAAACAAAAGCTCAATTTCAAAATATGTTATTGATAATAAATTTCTTTAACAAATAAAATTCTATTAAAGAAATCAATAACCCGTGTAATTATTTATCATATACATAACACATGGATCAATAAGTCCCGAGACTAACAATGAAAACATTTTTTTTGCAGAATTTTTTTGTATTCATCAACATAATCACCTTTTAGGGTGATACAATTGTTCCAACGCTTTTCCAATTTTTCAATACCATGTTTATAAAAAAAATTATCTTTGGCTTCAAAATAAGCTTCAGTTTCAGCGATGACCTCCTCATTTAAGCCAAATCTTTTTCCCTGGAGCATTTTTTAAAGATCAGCAAAGAGCCAGTAGTCACTGGGGGCTAAATCTGGCGAGTATGGGAGGTGGGGAAGCAGATCAAAGCCCAATTCGTTCAATTTTGCCATTGTTTTCATCGACTTGTGGCAGGGTGCATCGTCTTGGTGAAAAAGGATTTTTTTTCTCTGCATGTGCGGTCGTTTTTTTGCGATTTCCTCCTTCAAACGCACCAACAAGTCAATATAATAATCACTGTTGATCGATTTACCTTTTTCGAGGTAGTCAATGAAAATCACGCCATGTGTATCCCAAAAAACTGACGCCATGACTTTGCCAGCTGACTGCTGCGTTTTCGGACGCTTCGGATGGCTTTCGCCAGCTGTGCGCCACTCAGATGACTGCCGCTTCGACTCTGGAGTGTAGTGATGTAACCATGTTTCATCCATGGTCACGTAACGACGCAAGAAATCTTGTTTGTTGCGAGTAAATAGAGATAAACAGCTTTCTGAATCATCGACTCGTTGTTGTTTTTGTTCCATCGAAAGCAATCGCGGCACCCACTTGGAAAAAACCTTTTTCATGCTCAATTTTTCATGAACGATAGTAAATACACTTCCATATGATATCTGTGTCATTTCAGCAATCTCACGGAGCTTTACTTTACGATCTTTCATTATAATTTTTGTCACTTCACTCACATTTTCCGGTGTAACGGCTTCCACAGGTCCACCCGAGCGTTCCGCGTCATTTGTGTCGGTACGACCACGTTTAACTCGGCAAACCACCGACAAATCGTTGCTTTTGATAGACAAGAGTCCGGGTAACATTTGTCAATCCATTGTTTCGCTTGCATGATGTTTTTACCCATTAAAAAACAATGTTTTATCATAACACGAAACTCTGTTTTTTCCATTTTTTAAACAAACTACAATACGACTTTACTCCAACCTCGATAACTCAGCTGTTTCTGGTTCGATCGACTTAAAATTTTGACACGTTTCAAGCAAAGGTTAGTACTCTAGAAAGACCTGGTTACTGGTTTACTACGAGCGCCATCTCTGGGTTAGTCTCGGGACTTATTGATCCATGTGTTACATACCAGATTAACTTGGAAATAATCGTTAAGTTTAAATTTCAATTTTATTTTTCTGGTCAGTTTATTTGCACAAATTCTAATTACAAAATTAAATTATTTCACAAAATAGCATTAAAATGATTGAAACTCATAACCATGAAAGCATTCGACAGCCATTCATTTTCCTTGTCTTACATAATTATTTATGTTTGTCTTGCATACGACAACTTTTGACTTTTAAAATGCATAGTAAAACTAACCTTTCTTGAAACGAAACGTGTTTTCAGCTGCGATTCTAGTTTAAATATCGTAGAGGCTGTTATATAGCAACAATAATTTGGATTACTATATTTTAAAAATGTTGAAAACAGTTTATGGTAAAGTGCTTGAACGAAAAAAAATCTGAAATTTAGCACGGACAATGAACAAAGTGATTTAAAACATTTATGTTCCGCGTTCAAACAAGTTGTTGACAAAGACCCAATAATAAAATCTATATCCACAAGTTATTTTGTTGTTCAAACTGCTGACGAAAATAATAAAATATGCGAATTAGACGATGATGATTCGATTAAAGATGGTGCAGAAATTGAAGTGCTTGTTATTCAAGACATCGAATTTCATCCCATCAATGTTGAAAAACAAAACGTAAGTATATATTTCCTTTTCAAAGAAACTGCAAAATTTCATGCGCACAAAAAATAATGAAATCTTGTTTTTTATTGATTTTTAGATGAGTATTTTATACAATGATTAATTTACATAATTGGTTAATTTTAAAATTATTTGCTCTAGGAACCTTCAGAAGTAGCAATACCTTCGTGTTCAAAAACCCCTGAAAATAACAAGCAAGAAACCAAATTGTTTCGTTCACGAATTGCATATCCAGCTAGATTACTAAAACTTCCGCAAAATTTACAGGACAAAGTGAAGACTATGCACACTGATTCAGCACCTTTTATTCGTTTTTGGGGAGACTACTTGCGCCAATTATTAAATGATGACATTAAACCGAACGACTATTTAAATTTTTGCTTAACAGTAGCCGAAACTTATCCTAAGTTTAATGGAAGAGATAAAACTTGTGTAAGGTTTTTAAAATTTAAAGATATTTGTAGTTCAATTTATAACTATTAATGTATATTTTGTTCGTTTAGTATTATATTTTAGGGCATTATTAAAAAATCTATTAGCTATAACATTAGAAATGAAAAATGTAGAAGAGATAGTAAAGATGACAGAGCAGGAATATGTAACGAAAATAAAAAAGGTGCAAAAAAATCAAAATTGTTGATTGAGAAATCAACAAAGTGAGATATCATCTTATCAGTTCATAAATATTATATATATATAATATTACGCCCCTCTATGAAAAAGATGCGAAAGTGCAATGAAAATGTCAATTGACCGTAAAATGGCCATTTTTCATGGAAAAACCTTTTTTTCCATTTTGTTAAGAAAAAAATGAATTATTAGAAATCATCATAAAAACCATAGGTTGTGCGGCAAATTTTTCCCATACATCCATGGAAAGTTGGTAAAGTTTTCGTACTTAAAAATCTTTTTGTTTACAAGCTATTTGCACAAATAAAAAAAATTCTATTTTTTCGCAAATGCATCTAAAAGTTGAGACTTCAAACTTTAATTTAAAAAAAATATTCAATTACGATGAAAATTACAGAAGTTACGACGGCTTGAAAGTGGCCTAAATTTTGATTTTAACTAGGTGGCTTTTTTTCTGTCCAGTGTATATGCATATTAATTATTTCAACATTAAATATTATTATTATGTTAATTTCAGCAAAAAGTATAATTTAATAGAAAAAAATCATTTTTAATAATATAGCGAGAAAAACTTTCAACAAGTATTATATCTAATTTTGAGTTAATTTGTATTTCACCACAATTTTTTTTTGTATTACAAATTCTAAGAATTGTTGAATAAATGAGGATTCAAATTTTAATCTAGTTTATTCATTCTTTTAAATTGGTAGTATTTCAGACTGCAATAAGATTAATTTGTGAAATTGATTTCTAATCAAATTTTGATGATTTAAATTATCATGCGCGATAAAAAAATCAAGCCCATCTGTATGAATTACATATGCAAAATATATGTTTAAAATTTATAAAATGTGAACATGACAAAGGATTCGCCTTCTCAACTCTTCATCTTCAGCAGACTAATCTGAAATCAAGAATAAGAGAGTGTGAGCAAAAGTAAAGATTTAAGAAGCACTTTGTTTTAAATGTTCTTTGAAAATGATCGAAGTCGAAACAAAATATTTTTTCGTTCAAATCATCTGCAGTAAATAACTCTCTTTCAACTATGCAGTAGTGCAATGAAGACTGTATACCTATAGCATAAACGCCTTCTATAAGGACATGCATCCCATCTTCAAGTAAACATTGTGTTACGTCGAAATAGATGACATTATGTAACACACTTTTCAAGTTAACACCATATCTTCGTCTCCAAAAATTTAATCTAGCTTTTGTAGGATTAAGAATAGTTATTATTTCAATGTGTTTGTTATGGGTTTCTGCATTTCTTAAAATAAAATTATTTTCATTAATATTAAACCTCTATTTTCTTTGATTCTTCATACAAGTTCTGCAGAAACGGATTCTTTAAATCCTCCTATTTTAGCTGCCGCAGGATTAACACCAGACACAAATAATAGGCTCCCTCTGTAAGTGTACTGCTGTCCATTGACAGTTATTGATAGACCTTCGGTTTGTAATGTTTCAATGTCAGTAAGAAATAGTTCTAGCAGTTTTTTCATTCCGTGATTTTTAATAAAATTTGCTTTTATCCAATAAAATAAATAAAATGTTTTATTGTCCAATAAACCTTTTCTTTATTAGAAACTGCACCATGTGGATTTACTAACCCAATTTACCATCCTTTTCTACAATACGATTTCTAATGATGTCACGAATTTCTTTGATTCTCAATAGATTTTCTAGAGTTGGTAAAAATGGTATAACGTATCCAAATTTCTTCTTATCAATCAAATCAATATATGGTGGTCTCTTCTTTTGAATCCATGTCGGAATAGTTCCAAGGGAAAGTTCTGTTGGTGGAATCATATCACATTTTTCAATCATCAATTCATCTGCAAAATTCTTCGACCGCCAAGGATATAGTAGTTTTTCCGGGTTTAGGTTTTTATAAATTTGCTCTCTAATATTTAAATTAATCATAGTCGTATTTATATCGACGTGTTCTTTAATTTCATTCTGAAAAATACATGACATGTTTTTACATAAGAAAATAAATACTTTTATAAATAAAGTTAATACTTTATATAAAATATATTAAAGATTTACCAGAAATAAATTAAAAAAAAATTCTAAAGTTTCTTTGAGACTTTCAGTTACTTTATCTATTGCAACTTGGGGCGTTCTGTACTTTTGACGTAAATTTGTAAGTGCATCACTTAATTGCAAATAATCTGGCTGTACCATCATTTGCACATCATCTAAAAAAAGTATTATTATTATTATCAAGCATTATCAGTTATTTTTTGTTACTTATATAGTTGTAGTTAAATGGAAATATAAGTTATAAACACTTAATACAAAAAATAATAATTCTTAATATTTAATAATTTACTACTTTATTACAAAAAAATATCTTGTTAGAAAAAATATCTTATTTTGAGATTTTATTAAAAAGTTTAAATAATGCTAATTTATGTATAACTATTATTTAACAAAAATATATAATAAATATAAACATTTTTAAGTACATACTCACCTTCATCATATATGTTAATTACATTTTTATCTTCATTTACATTTGTTATATTTAACATAAGAATCATCTCCGGGTGATAATTCCTCACGGTTTTCTCGAACACATTCCACTTTGTAAATATTGCACCACATCCATTTGCCACACATTTTATTTTCAAATGTGGATCATTTTTGTGAAATTTTGCTATATGATTGATTATTAAAGCATCAACAATCGTTGTTAACGAACAATTTGAGCATGAAAAATTATCAATTTTTTGTCACCACATATACAAAAGAAATGTCTTACAAGGGAACATCCCGAGGTGTTTATCTAGTTAGCTTATAAAATTAATATTTTTAGTTTGTTTAAGACCTAAGAAGTTCAAAAAACTTACTCTTAAGCCCAACCTTTTTGATTATTTTTAAAATGTTACTTTTAAATTAATAATATTTGGAAGGTGTTGGATTAATTTCCAATCATATTTCAATTAATTTGGCGCAAAATTTGAATTTTTAAAACTGAAATTATCAAATTTTCGTTTTGAATTTTAATTAGAATAAATTCAAATTTATAATAAAATATTTTGACAATAATATAATAAATATATGTTTTAAATTTAAAGTTTTTTTTTCCTGAAAAATATGCAGAATTTCAATTGGAGTGTTTTTTATGTTTTTTTTTAATCTTCAATGTTATAAATTTTATATACAGTATTTCAAGTTTTTTCCTGTTTTTCTGAAACTGAAAAAAAAGAAATTGTGAATTTCAAATTTATTCTGTTTGAAATTCACATCGAAAATTTAAAAATGTGATAATTTCAGTTTAATTGGAAATTAATACACTCTAGAAAAAAATTAACGCCGAAGATGTGCGCTAATTTAACAGGATGTCAAGTTTTGTCAATTTTCAAATTACTTTATTTGCGTCAATTTCTATTGAAAATTAAATTTTCTAAAGAAAATTTTACATTTCAAATTCTTTATTGTCTGTTTAAATTAATTTTTTGATTAAAACTGATAAAAATAAGCAATTTGAAAATGTGTAAAAAGGCGTTAATTCTTTTACGAAATGTATCACTAAGAATAGTAAAAAATATTTTTTTCTACTCAAGCGAAATTAGTTTTTTTTAAATTAATTTAATCTATTCATCAATTGTTTTTTAAAAAATTGTTTCAAATTTTTACAATTTGCAGATATTACGTTTGTACGGCATTTCGTACTCATGATTGTCTTGCAATAGCGTATAAAAGATCTGGAAATTTCGTTGTCCAAAAGTTTAAAAAAGCAGAACCAATTGAGCACAATCATGACCCTGAACATATAAAACTTGCAGACAGACGATTTAAAGAAGCACTATGGCTTAGAACAAGAGACGAATTTAACGCAAGTATTATACAATTTTTCAACCTGCTTTTTTTTGCCCATTTTTTGACAATTTCTAGGACAAACGTAGAACAGGACAGAGTTGAATATCTTACTCGTCGGTTGGAGATTGCAAAAACAAGCGATTGTTTGCTTTTTCCACCATGAAATGTAACAATTCAAAAATATTTTTCTAAATTTCATCATAAGCATCTGCAGAATATGTCAGTCACTAATTAGAAATATTGATTAAATTTGCTATACACATAAGTTTTACGAAGCTGCATCCAAGGTTGAGTTTGACAAAATGAGACTTTCACTGCAAAGATGGCTTCGACAAGAAATTCATATAGCTTGTTGCAAGTTTTTCAAAGATTTATGAGAATATTTGATTGGAAAAGAGTTACGAGACTTATTAACATTATAAAAAACAAATAATTTTCTAAGTTTACAAATATATTTCTTGATTTATTAACACTTAAATCGCAAATGCCAGTAGCATATTAATGATTTTAAAAATTCAAAATTATTTGTGGTTTCAATTTTATATAAAATTATTGAAACTTTGTATTTTTTTGTTATACAAATCTCCTGAAAAATTGATTTAAATTAGATTATAAACCATTAAAAACTAATTATTTAAATTTATTATGTATTTTCATAATGATTCTTGTAACTATAAATGATTCTGCTAATATAAATTAAAATTACTAGTCGATAGGAGTATAATCGTATATATTTTGCATTATTACGTGCAATCATAATAATTAATTTTGATAGTTATAATTATTTGACAACTCCAACCATTCGTCTAATGTTAATAGATCTATCCTATTTAATTTTTTATTTCCTATTAATAACAATTTCATCAATTAAATAAAGTCGTTATCAACTAGAAACAAAGGTTTTGTTTACTTTACAGCTGTAATTCTTAACATTACTTTAGAAGAGGTTTTCAAATTGAATCGTAGTCGAAGTCTCCCCGCGCCAATGTCTCGCAAACTATATTCAGACCGAACTAAACTGTCAGATAGGTAAACTTAATCATAAAACGATGAACTTCATTTCTGTTCGGGTAAGTGAAGTTCAGTTCATGAAAACAGAGTCGAAAATATAACCTAGGTATTTGAAGCAAAGTGTTCGTGAACAAATGTAAAAACAAGCAAAAACATAAACAATTTAAAATATAAGTAAATGTAAAATACAAATTTTGAAAATTAAAATAAAATTAAGCAAACTTAGAAAATTCGGACATTCTTTTAATACATAAAATACTTAGTTTTTATTTCTTATTTACATAAAAATATTTTACTTATAATTTACATAATTTATTTACATAAATGTGTTATTATTTACATAAAAAATGTTTGGATTGAGGTTTACAATTTACAAAGTATTATATTTTAATTTTGTCGTATTTCACATGAAATATAAAATCAAAAAAATATAAGATGAAAGAAGATAGAGTAGTTTTGCATTTTATTTCATTGAACTATTTCAGGTGTTTGATATGCTGACAAAAATGAGTGTAGTTTGTCTCTCCAGCAACAAGAGGATACACTATTATTGGAGAATTAGTTAATTGTAATTCCAGAATTTAGTTGGATGACAAGTTGTATCGATAATATTTTTAAGTAAATGGCAATTTTAATTTAACCCATTGTTGCCGTTATTGCGTTTTTGCCACATTCCAAAAATTTTTCATTGATCAAAATCTTTTGAAAATAAACGTCAAATTATATTTATAATTATATGAACAAATACTAGAATAGTTGAATAATTCATTTGTACAATATAAAATATGAAAACTCTACTTTGATTCAAAGATAATTATGAAATTAGCAGTTCTACAGAAATGGATTAAAACATAAAATAAAACTACTTTATAAAATTTTGTATACAGTGAAACTTTTCTATTGTATTTTGAAAAATTTTCAGTTCTGTAATTAAAAATTCTTCTACAAAAATAAAATTTTGAAAACTATAATTTCATTGTTTTTATTAATATATTAGTTTATAATATATCTTGGTTTGTGTGTAAAATCAATCAGCATAAAAAAGGATAACAACAATTGTTTTGTTTCAACCAGAATCTGATCAACTATTACAGCAAAATTTAAATTTATGTTTGAACGATCTTATGTAAAAAAACAAGATTTCTAATAAAATTTGTATTTAAAAACTAAGTCTCATTTTATTTGTGTTTTTGTTAAATTAGTGATGATGATTTTTCTGAAATTGTTCGATTTTTTTATTTATTTAATATGATTCTTTGAATCTTCATCTATATCTTTGCAAAAGAACGAACCGATAAACCAATTATTTACATGTTATTTTTTCATCGTTTTTAACAGTCACGTTTCCTTTAAAATTGCGTTAGATAAAAGTGTTATTAATGTAAATAAAGCATAAAATAAAAACAAGTTTTCTCAGTGACAACAGCTTTGTATGAAGCGTTGGCACAGAAGCTGAAATATGAGCTACTCAAAGGAGCCCCCGACACAAATATGATTTTGACGGGTGGTGACGAATCATCTCACATTTGCCCATCGAACGACGCACCGGAAATAAATTGTTGTCGTGTGATTTTGTTCCCGTGGCAGGGTTTGTATTTAGCACTTGAAAATCATGTGTTGTAGTTAACAGAAAGAAATAGTTTTTTTTTATTAAAAAGTGATTAAAGACGTTATAAACTTAGATTTAAAGTTCCAATAGAAAATAATTTATATGTATATATTTTGATAAAAAACTTAAACCTAGTTTTCAAGGTACATTAAGAATTGAAATTTTATAAATATCAATGGCACGATATAATATAATAAAGTATGATTATTAATTTAACCTGTAGATGATTGTTGTTATTTTACTTAAAATCAACTTTTCTTGAAATGCTCTCAAAGGTAACATTGAGCATGAAATATTTCTAAAGGTGTTAAGTTATTTTGTAGTTTATTACACAGGCAAAAAAGATTACGTGCGGCACATTACTAACCACTAATTTGTTTAACTTAATCCAGCATGTTTGATTCTCTTTATGTGTGAATGAGCAACAAATCCTGGATAAGCAATTGGAATTACCAGTAGAACCCGATAAGTGGTTCACACAAGCAGATACACAGAAACTAACGTACGGCTCACTTATATACTTTAGTATGATTCCATGACTAATAAAATAAAGCATATACCCTTATTCGCGTTATCGAATTTCTCGACAGAAACACGCAACAGTAAGATACCATTAACTTTGCGAAATTATCGTAATAGTTGGTCAATATTGCCGATGATACTCGTTTTCCTTCTGTAAATTTTAAAAGAGTGTTATCTCGAACAGTTTAAGTATTTAAAGCCAAGTTCACCTGCTGCAACCTTTTGGCATTGTACAACGAGAAAGTTTTCGTGGCTTCAAAACTGATAAGATTTTGTTTCATAATAGTTTACGAAATTTTAAAAGATTTAAATCATAAAAAAAAATTGATTGTGATTAAAATTTGTTTAAACAAAAATGTATTGAATACATTTTTGTAGCAATTGTGAGTTAAGAATCTTAAGTTTATTTAGTCAAATTTTGTTGGTTATAATAGATTATATAGCTCGTAAATTTATTTGATATTGAAATCTTCAAAATATGTATTTGAATATTTGAATTCTTAAACATATCAGTACAAGCAACAGCCCGTAAATATATTTCATGCATCATAAAATGTGTAAACATACACGGCCCAGACGCGTGCAACTGCAATATTCCTGCTGTTTATTGTTCTACGCAATTTCACCTACAACACCTACCATGATATTTTATAGTCAGTGGAGTAGAATTAAAAGTGGAAACATACGCTCTCTGTTATATGAATGACTCTATTGCAATTTCTTATCATTTATTTTCAACCTACGTTAAAAGCATATTTTTGGCATTTAAAATTATTAAAATGTCAGACTTTAAATTGATGTTTTAAAAAAGACTCAATTTTTCTGATGCTGTTTATTAATATTCGATTATAATTCAATTTTCATCAAAATATTTATTCAAATGTAAAGCTTTCATCGCAAAAATGTTCTTGCAACATTTTTACAGTTAATATTTAAAATTATGAAATAAATAAATTTGTTTAATGAAGTTAATAAATTATTTTCAATATCAGTATAAAATTTAATTAATATCTAGGGCACATAATATAAACTTAGTCATTCATCAATAATGATAAAGTTCAGTTGATATTTTCAAATGTAAATTTTATGCATATGAACAATAAAAAGTTGAATTTACGTTGTCAATTAAAATTAACGTTTCCAGGGAGAGTTATATAACTTTGCCTGTGTGTGTAGTATAAAACTTATTCAATGACAGTAAATAAATTAAATGTAAATTTGAATTTTAGTATGCCTAAGAAAATTACAATATAATGCTTAGGGTTTATCGAATTTTTTTTCTATTTGATTTTAAAATACTACCAAAGAGTTAGAAAAATGACCTGAATCAGGAAATAATTTGTTTTCTGTAGACTTATGTTAATCATTATTTAAAGTATTATGGTTACCTAAATATCAAACTCATATACGTGATTATGCTTTTACTACAATCAAGGCTTTCTAAATTTTACTGTTTAGTAATTCTTAAAAAATGCATTTTATACATATGTTAAACAAGCCCAAGTAACAATTTGATGGGACAAATATTTCAAATTCATTGGAGCCTCATCAGATAATCTTAATATTAAAACCCCACTAAAACCTTTTTTGGCCCCAATAAGGTATTTAAGAGGCAGCCCAACAACGAAGATTCGTGTATAAACTTCGTTAGGTTCTAGTTAAGATTTCTGACTTTAACCCAATAAAGATTTACTTACTGAAAATCCTAGCAGGGTCTAGTAAAATTTTAATACTGTTGCCAAGCTATTTTTTCCATTCAAAAATCTGAGCTATCCCTGATCAGTGTTTTCAGTAAAAAACCAGCTTCTAATTGCCTCATAAAAACCACATTAGTTTTAAGTAAGAAATATAATATATTAAGCAAATGCTTTTTCTTCACGGAAAAACTACTGTGGGTTACATAAAATTTTCTAAGGAATGACTAATCATTATTAGCCAAATGAAAATCTAAGCTGTCCTTGATCAGTTTTTTTAGTAAAAAACCAGCTTCTAATTTTCCCAACAAAACCTCATTAGGTTTCAGTAAGAAATATCATACATCAACTATATGAGTAGTGGGGGAACATTTTGTGGTGGGAGGTAGTGGCTAGCGCTAGGAATCTCTGTCTGAAGTCAGTTGACATTTAGAACTCGTACCGTGCACATCAAAAATTTAGAAGTCAATTTCTCTTCTAGCGTTTAATGTAGAACTTAATT
>JABFPM010000635.1:7880-26194 GCA_022817325.1 Idris sp. 1 HC-2018 | reverse complement strand
ATGCATTTGCGGCGCCTCGAAGCGGATTACACGAAGACAACTTTGCTGTTGAAGAACAAGAGCGAGTACCACGGGCGTATATTTTTTTAAATTTTATCCAGCGCCCGCGAGAGTTTTGCACAAAAAAAATAATTTGCAGTCTTCGTTTGGTCCGACTAAGTGCGACGTCGAACTCAAGACAATAAAACTTGCGCGTCTTCCTTCATGATATTCATATTCTATAACATTTGTATCATTAGTTAATACCGAAACGATTCTGTACAAAAGTAACGAACAAAAAAGAAACCCCGAGTGGAAAAAAACAATGTTGTTCGAATTCTACGAATCATCACGTTTCTTCGTTTGTCACGTGTATTCGCGTTAAGAATGCAAATTTTATCGAGCGCGAGGAATGAGTTCGTCGGCCTGACTCGATGCCATCAAAATATTTCATGTATATGTATGTATCGCCGGACCTAAATCCGAATGCAACTGAATTTTTAACAATTCTTATTCTAAGTTTTATTGTCTTAATCTAAGACTGATCTCAGGCATATGTATTCTCATAAAACATTTTGGATTATATTTTTGAAATAAAAAAGAAAATCAGTAAAAATCGATGTATTCCATATAATGCAATAAAAAAGACCTTTTCCAGAAATATTTATTTTACTTCTACAAACGTTTAGGAAACAAAATATCCAAACTGTGTTCAGATCTCTCTGTCAATTATTTTGTCCAGATATATTGAAGCAAACTTATTTATGATAATTATTTTATGTTTGCTGTGTCAATTAATTCGTCTACAGTTTTTTTTCTCTCTCACACTGTCACTATAATTTGTAATAACGAATCAATTCATTAACCTCGATAAATCTTTTTCACCGCGCCCGCACCTTAATTTGCTTGTGCCTTTTAATTAACCTCCGGAGATTCGTTCAAAGCTACGATAATTAGTCTTTCTTTTAGACCGGCTAATTGATTGTTACATCATTTCGTACGTAATTCAGCATAAGAGTTACTTTTTCTTTTTTTTTATTTCACAAGCATGTGGGCACTCCACAGGTGATTCAACCTTTCACTCAATAAATGAGCATCATCACCACTTTTTTCTACTCTTCATTTCCACTTGTTATTCTACGAAAACCGAATTTTAACTCACTTAAGTGTTCATTAATTTAGTTCAAGTAGATACATATGCCTGTTAATAATAAACAACATGAACAAAGGACAAGAAACTATTGTCTTTCATTAACTTGTATAGTTCTTTAATATGTCAATAGTTCAAAGTTGTTTAAAATGTGAAAAACTACGCTTTTCTACTGAATAATTATTTATACGAGTGTGCGAATGACATGTTACCTTTTTATAATTACTTATATTCATTATTTTTGTCGCACGTTAAAGTTGACAGATATTTGCATTATCATTTCTATAAATACAAAAAGTTTCTTTTATATATGCTGTTGACTTTAGCGTGTTAACTTTTCAATGTATCTGTATGATAATTTCATAATAAAATGTGTTGTTTTCTGTATTGATCTGAGACGAATAAAAATATATTCGAGTGATGGCGATAATTACAATGTACATGTATTTACAATAAGACTACACCTATTGAATTATATGAGAACACACACACACACACACACACACACACTCACACACTCACACACACACACACACACATACACACACGAGTGAGCATACATTATGGTACTAAGAAAATAAAAATGTTAATAAGAAAAGTGATAACCCAAATCATTAGTGCTTCAGTTTTTCTGAAGCAGCCGAGATTCCGGTCGAATTCAAAAATGACTTTTCAACTTGTGAAATTTTTAATAAAATTGAGAAACAAAAGTTCATTTTCTTTATTTATTGTTTTCTGAACATCATTAATAAAGTAAATTATTTGAAGATTAAGACTTATATTAATTATATAATTTCTTGTGTGTAATAAAAAATATACATTTTTCATCAGTAAGCTTAGCTTTTTTATTTGTAAGCACACGCGAAGAATCTTTAACATGAAAAATTATCGAGATGATATGTGTCATCTTCTGACGAAGATTATTTTTTGTCTTGCTTTTTTTGCAGACCTTCAGTTTACTTGCTCAGCGAACCTTTTATTCTTACGTTTTGTTTCCAGTATGCAGTATTCAACCACAAGAGACGTTCCGGGATAACTAGGATTACGCTCGAGAAGAGGATCAAGCCAGCGGCCTTGTTTTCTTGTCTTATTTCCTAGCTCGCATTTACCTTACGTTTACAGTAAGATACATTTTCTCGACTATGTTCTCGCTTTTTTCAATCACATTAAAAACCTAAAAAACTTTGTTAACAAATAATTTCCAAATTCAGATCCTACTAACCAATTAAATCATTAACAAATATTCTTTCATAACTTACGTTTTTGATAATGCATATTTTTGTACATACAACTTTTTATCTATAAAAAGTAAGAAATAAAATTTTCTAGTTTAAGTTTGCAAATGATCAAAAATGTACAATAATGTGAAATAAAAATAAAACAGCATCTAATTCAAACATTTTTCATTACAGATTTCTCATAAAAATTCCAAAGTACTAGCTGCAGCTCTGATATATCACAAAAGACATATTTATTTCTCATATTTTACCCGGCGAAGATATACTTTTTATAAGCTAGTAAATTTCAAAGCAAATCTTTGCATCTCTTCCTGCGTTCGATCTGCAATGATAAACGGCTCCCTTTTATGCTATTTACATTGACCGTTATAAAAAGCGCATGTAAATAGAAGTCGAAATGAATCTGTGGTTGAGTAAGTTAGCCAATATCACTGTGTCGACAAGAAAGAGGAAGTTACAATGGGATGGCGATTTCCGCTGGCAGTTAATCTATGACGCGTCGCAATCAACAATCTCCCGTGAGAGCAAGCGAGAGAGACGGCTCTCGTAAATAACCGATCCCATGTAGCCATTGTTATCCGTTACGTTGTTGCGTAGCGTTCTGTTGTTTTGTTCCTTTTTTTCCTCGCTATTACGTTTCGCTGTCATTATGCCGTCATTTATTCTTCATTTGGCTTGTTTCTTGTTATGCACTCGACCTCCTTTATTCTCTTCATAAGAGTTTGCGCATTTTTATGTCAAGCTCTGTGCATTGTTAATATCAAAACACGCATAACTTTTTATAAAAAGGAAAACATGCCAAATGAGCGTCGTGATTTTTTAATGCAGTTAATATACAGACATTGCCATTCTGTTTGCTTTGTAACTGAAATGTTAATTTTAGCTGTTGGCCTGTACCTTTTTTTGCTGAAGGGAATATTTGATTATTAGCTATTTTTGTCTGGATTAAAAGGTTTTTTTTTTGATTTTGTTGCTCCTTATTCTGTCAATTAATGATAAAATAAAAAAGTTTATTAAAGTGCAATTGAAAGTAAAGGTCTATTGAAATGACTCTTGTATCTTTTTAAATTTATCGATAATAGGTTTGAAACTGGTTGACAACGGAGATAAGAAATGGACGAAGACCAACATTAAGAAACAAAGTCGAAACTCAAGTACAAAAAGTTTGCCCCCTCTCTCTCGTTATCTTAGTTACTGTCAATCGTGGCCTTTTTTCTATGTCTTTATATCTCAAGTTTCTTTCTTGCCTGTTGGCGTTTTTCAATCGACCGATATGCTAATTGAACTGACTTTTTTACTGCTTTGTCACTTTATTATACAATTCATTGTATAAAAAAGTGCTGGAGTATCTTGTTTCAATTTTTTTACCTATCAAATTATTCTAAACAATAATTGTGGATATTTTTAGTTTAAAAAAATGTCTTTAGTTGAAAAATCATCTTTTTGTTAAAAAATACTTGTTAGTTTTGAAAATAATTTGTAGTTAAAAAATATGATGACAAAATAAAAGAAAAGCGTTATTTTTAGAGCTGCAAAAATTTTTACAAGGCAATAAGATTGCGCATGTCCTTTTTATTTTCAACGTACACATGATAAGTGTCGGAAAGGATACGTTTGTAAAAGTTACGATCGGCTTTATCGGATTGATAAAAGCGTAAGCTACGCGATTTCGCTTGGTATCTTGACTTTTCAGCTGGACAAGTTCGATATAACACGAAAATAAACGTAACAACATGTTTATTAACGGTAAACATGTTTAGCTGACAGTAACAAAACGTTAATGTCAGAATTTGATGTAAATTATGGTACAAGAAAATTACATTATTAATTTGAGTAGTGTAAGTCAATATTTAATCGTACAAAGATTGCATTTCAAATTATTTTCATTATTAAACCTCTCAAATAAATTGTTATCAAAAAAAAGGGTAAAATAGAAAGAATTTTAAATTTTAAATCCATTTTTTTTATTTTTGTATATGTATATAAAAAAAACGTAAGTTTATTTTAGATCGAAGTTGATTTTTAAAAAAAGCCACTATTTTTAACATGATTGAGAAAAGTGTCATTGAATGGATAATTAGAATTTGCGAACATTTGCCAAATTGGTAGCATTACGGTGCATTTTAGAAATGCAGCGGATCAGAGGTGGATGAAAATAACGGAATAACCGACGGGTAACAGATTGACGCTTAGTTATATGTGCAATAACTATATCTACATTGGTCGTGCTGTTGAATTATTTATGCAATTAGGCATCATCATTCAACGCGTGTACATATCCACGGAAAATGCATTCACTCGTCAAATAACCAGGTAAAAGGCGCAAGTGCATTTTCATTAAAAGCATTTATTATTTATTTTGATCTTCTTCCTTAATTAAACTCAACAAAAATGCTCATACGAAAACTGTCACACCGAAAAATCAATGCTCTCACTAATTTGCATAACGTCATTTTTTTATCTACATACATAGATTTTTTGATATTAAAAAAGCATCATCCATTACTCTTTCCGGATTATTTGCCAGTTTTATCCTCAATTATAACTCTTTTTCAGAATAAATTATCAAACATGTGTTTGTGTTAATGTATTTTTTGCAACATTATTGAAAACAGTTTTCTGGTTGCGAAAAATGTTTTTTACAAAGAAAATATTTCTATTTGCCTTGTATATTTTGCATGTATGCCAACAAAGATTGAAAGAAACAAAAATTGAAGCGCATTAAAAAGAAAACATGTTTTTGAAATAACGCGGTCATTTCTAGACGTCGTTCACAGATTTCGAGGCGCGATATAACTTGTCAGAGAAAACGGCATCACTTGGTCGTGTAAAGGCAAAGAAGGAAAATCGAGAAAATAAAGAAAGAAAAAAAGTAAGCGAGAAAAAAGAAAAACGAAACTCGGCTGGTTTGGAAAATAGTCGAGACTTTGCTCTTAAGAGAAGAATTGAAAAGCATTTGTGGGAAAAACAGGACTAAACAAAAGGTGTGGGTGGAAACAAAAAAAAGAAGCATTTTTTTCCCAAGTTATTCCGAGACTTATCTTATAGTTTGGCGCCGTCCTTTTGTTTCAATTGTTCTCATTTCATAAATTGATCGCGATGATATTATTCAACGCATTTTAATCGCTGTCTGGCACTTTGTTTGCGAGGGGTACCATTTGTCCATTTTTAAACTAAAAGGCAAGCAAATAATTTTTATCGTCAAAAAAAAAATAAAAGAAAAAAAACTATTTCGTCCTGATTGTCATCAACTTAAAGCACATGGTGGCCCAGCTAAAATAAAAGACTAACATTTTTCAACGGGCAAAACAATTCGATGGTACGGAAATTCTCGAGAAATTGGCCAATGTGAAAGAGAAATACACTTAAAAGTGATATCGATCTCGAAATTCATGTCACAAAATTGGGAGAAAGAGACTTTTTGATAGTTAATTTGCATTTTTGTTTAATAAATAATAAATTCAGATACTTCAGTTAGATCAATGAAATATTATTAATTAAATATAAACATTGTTAATAAGAGTTGATATTAATTTTGCGAAATAATATTTACCATCGAAAACCCGAAATAAAAACTGTTCTGCAGGGCCACAAATGTTCAATTCACATCAAAGTAAATTAATTTGCTTAACAAACAGAAATTTGCGCAAGATAAATTGATAATTTGAGGTAAATAACATGAGCATAATACAATTCCAACGTTTGAATTATTCGTACGTTTTTGTTACATTTATCATATATTTTTAGACATTTCTCATCAAAAAAGTAATACAATAAACTGTTTTCCAATCGCTTGAACCTTATTAATAGTAAGATTTGAAATTTTTTCTGTATGTCTGTGGGTGTAAAAGGAGGTTCAAGTTGAAGAGAAACTTTGATGAAAAGACCAGCACGTTAAGTTACTTAGCCCAGACGGCGGACAAAAAGAATTTTAAACAGGTTGAATTAGCAGTGTTGATCTCTAAGTAACTAAGAGCGCAAAAAGCAAGTAAATTTATTTCAGTTGAATATGCGAAAGCATGTTTGAAAGAATCAAAAATCAACCCCGTGATATACATATATATATATATACAAATGCCTGTGCACATATATATATATATATGTGTGTAACTATGTGTGTACAGTGCGATACGTACAAGAACATACGTTTTACGACTGTCTTTCGTTCGACTGAGAGCGGAAATTTGGCCAAGTTTCTGTGTCCATTAATTTCGCGCAGACGAAGCAGATATTTTTGCAAAAAGATGCGACAACCTGGAAGTACAAGTTCAAATATATCTTTCACGAAATTCAGAAAAGAATTGACATAATATGGCCATAAATTATTTATAGCAACGCTAAACTTTTTATTAAATCACTTATTGTTATAATTTGTAAGAAGACAATAGTACTTTTAAAAAGAAAAAGAAAAATAGAGTTATTTCATTATTCTTATTTTCACGGAATACAATTTTAAGTCTCTTTCTTTTGATTTTGTAATAAATTTTTAAATGCAAGCTTAAATGTATCCCTTCTATTTAACAAAAAAAAATTATTTATTCTACGTAATAATTTGCGGTTGCATAAATTTTGATTGAAACTTGTGTTTTCTCGAGAAAAAAAAAATTGTTTAACCAGCTCTGCCGGGCCTCTTCAGCACGTAATATCTTTACACTATACAAAATGCGTAGAAAAAGTTGCAGATTCAAAGCTTTTCTTTTGAAGTGCATACAAATTTTGTATAAATAATTAGTCTCAACAACTTTTGACCTCTTAAGCATCTTTTTGAAATATGTTTTTTAATTTCACTTTTAAGGTTTGTACAAAGAACTGAAAAAATATAAAACTACTCGTCTAATATTAAACAAAAAAAAAAGAAAAAGTAAGACAAAAAAGTACAGAAAATTATTTTAGAAATTGTCAAAAGAATGGAAACAAAAGTAAATAGCGTGAAACTTTTACAAACAATTTGATGTAATTGAATGCTTCGTACAAGTATCATTGCACGTTGTGTCTGTACGTATAATAAGACGTACACGTGCTCACTTTAGACTTCAATTACCTCGGTCTATCGATCGAAGAGAAAAGTTTCCGGTAATAAAACAAGCCGTGAGATCCGATACAGGAAACTTTCAAATAAGACAAGTTTCGCACGAGGGAGTAATCGAAAAAAAAATAAAGAAAGAAGAAAAAAGTAGAAAATAAGAAGAGGTCACATACATGGAGTGTTTCGTACCAAGACAATCATTTGCGCAGAATTAAAGTTGAAAGAAAAGAGTTGTCGGGAGGACTAACTTTTTGGTTGATCGCGTTAAACGAAGTTACACAATATCGGACGTTTTGTTAATTTAATTTTTGTTTTTTTGTTGCGTTTTTTTTGGTTTTTAAACTAAAAAATTTTGCCAAAATCTTATTTAATCAAATACATAAAAAATCGAATTGCAAACTTTGTATCGTATAACTTTGATATTTCAACATTTTACTATTTTCATTTCAGGATAATCTATTCTACAAGAAATAAGTTCGATATCAAGGCACTAAATATCGGGATCAACAAGAGGGTGCGTCAATCATCGAGGAATGTCTCATATAAAAGTATTCTATCATTCAAACACCCCAGAAACAAGCTATGAAACCTTTTTATTTCATTTCAAAGACTTCTTCGTGCGAAAACTATTTCATATTACAAGGATACAAATTAAAGATTTCACATTCTAATAATGATTTAAGAAATTTGAAAACATAAGATAAATGGAGAAATAAAAAAGCAAGCAATAAAAACTTAATATGTCATATTTTGTGAAAATGAATTGTGGCATTTAACTATCTTTTTAAGTTGAATTTTAGTGGCCACATTTCTTTTCCTGTTTACGAGACTATTTAAATCACTCTTACCAAACTGAGCGAATTTTACAACACTAAAGATAAAGAACATCGTATGCTTTACATCCATTATTTGAAGTCTGGGCCGAAAAGTAGTTTAGGTCCGAGACAAGTCCGGAGCACTCAAATTGAATACGGAAAAAGTTTGCAAGAAGTTATGAAAAATGAATCCAGAACAAAACCGTGAATACCAATGTTACACAGTCATTTTTAAAAGTGCACCTGTTCTTACTGTACTTGAACAATGGATAAAAAAAATCTCGCTTTTCAATTATTGTTTAAAAAGTCAATGCTATACTATAAACTTTCTGCATTCAAAAATTAAATGAAAAAAATGGCCAAACAAAAAAGGAACGGTCAAAAGATTTATTTTTTTTTACTGTATTTTGGTTTCAATTTCATAAAGAGTTGAAAATATTTTTTTACCAAACTAACTTTTGTTTAACAAAACTCACATCAACATATCAAATGCTAAACGACAAAAACTTTGTGGAAGTTTTGCAATTATTTTAGATTTTAAAAACCAAAGAATATAAAAATATTTTAATGAACATCAAAACTGATTGACATTTAATTCCCAGAAGAATTCTTCTCTGATACGTTGAGTGAACTGCATCGGAAGACCGGGTCTGGAGCATGCAAAAAGTCAATTGCATCCACCCCCGTTCATAATTAAATTCACTTTTTGGTGTTAACGTGTGAAATTCAATCAAACTATTGCAAATCAAATAGCAAGCGTGTTTTAAATAAAAGACACAAAATGAAAAAAAATTTCCAAGTTCAGAGGCAAGAGTTCTAAAACTTTGATAACATTTGTCGACATTTATTTTTGCAACTTTAAAAATATTCTATATCTATATGGAGCAACATAAAATACGAGGGCCTTTCATTTGAAATATTTTTCATATATTGATCTTTAAATTTTACAAACTTGATTGATAAATAAAAATTAATATCTTTTAAAATTATATTACATATTTAGTTTTCAATAACTTTATATTTAAATGCACAAAAATTAATCCAACACCGGGAATTCATTCAAGTGATGTTAATTTAACGTTGATTTCCAGTTAATGTTCTCTCAAAACTTAAAACAAGATTAACAATTATGTGGTAAATTTTTTTGTTCTTGACTTGTCAGCAATTGCGTCGCTGTAATTCAGCTTAACTTTGCGAAATGCGAGTTCACTCGCCATTTTGATGTAACTTTAAAATACATTAGGATAAATATTCACACGTGTGTGAGTTGTGCGCGGCAAATTTCTCGCTACTTTGATTCGATTAATTTAAGACACTCTTGCTGGAGTAAAATTAATATACAACAAGACAAAAAGGGAACTTGGCAAGTCCTTATATAATAAATCTCACAGGTTTCAGATAATCAATTAATCATTAAAGATACATCGTATCTGGTAAGCGATAAGAATCTTAGGAAGATTAATCGTGTCTCATTACGGACCTGATGTCGAGCGTCAGCAAATCATTTTTCTGCCGCAATCTGGGATACGAATATATATATAATATTCTTTACACTTTTCGTGTTGTGTCTAATGCAATTATTAATTCCACCATTTATCACTAGAAATTATTTTTGAAAAGAACTTTTCAATTATTCTGTTCATTCGTGCTGTATATCACTGTTGCTCATGAATTTTCAAGTACTGATTTTCTTCAAAGTGTCAAACTGATTGGACTACAAATTTAATCATTTGGTTTCCACCGAAAATCAATTGTTATTTCAGGCAGATCTGTTTTGTACAAAAAACGAAAAACATTTCTGGGAATTTTTTCTTTTCTAAAAAAAGCTGAAAGTATTTTATACAAACTGCAAAATATTTGATAAAAGTAAAAATTTTTTATAACACTGGATTTAAAAAGCTCGCATGACCTACATTCCTTGTGTCAAATTGAAATGATTAAATTTCCATTTATTATAGCAAGTTTAAATCCTTGCTTTTCACTCATAGAATAGAAATTTCGTCTGACAGATTTGGAATCTCTTAAATTCTTCAGATTAGTGTCATCGTGTTGCAGGAAGTGACGTAGGCCAGGATTGATGAGGATAACTTGAATGTAGGAACTTAATGCGGCGTTGCACAAGTGTCATTTAGGAATGTCACAGCTAACCATAATCACGGATCGGCAATTTGCAATCGATTTTTAAAAACGAAAATAAAAAAAAGTGCTGCCCAACAAAATGTAGGACCTCCGTCAATTGCGGGTTTATAAATGTCTTATTGTCGTTCCTATAAGACGCTCCTTGCTCAAAATAAATTACAATGAATTTGCTACGATGAAACTTTTTGATGAAAGAAGCTCGAGTTACTAACAAGATAGAAAAGTGTCTCGTGTTCCACGCTATGAATAAATTGAATAAGAGTACGCGCAACTCCGAAAAATAATATCAAAAAAGAAAGTTCACTGTTTTGAGGCGTATATAATTATGTTTTTATTTAAATTATGCTATTTTTAAAACAAATATGTAATAACTTGTATTAATAAATGCATCTTTTTTTGTGCATTTTAAATGTAATGATTTAAAAGCAAATGCAAATTATAAATAATTAATATTGTTTATTATCGTGTTCATTATTAAAGTATTGATGATTAATAATACGTGATATTCCTGACGATAAATTAAATTTTACAGCAGTCTTATGCAGACGAAATAAAACCTGATTTCATTAAAAATTATTGCCATTTTATCTAATATTATAAATGGATAAACGAGCTCTCAAATTATAATAATTTGCAAGTTATCGCAAATGAAAAGTTTTTTTTGTTTTTGTTAAAACCTGTCCATATTTGTCCGGTAATTCATTTACCTGCAAATAACATTATCTCTCGGGCAAAAAGCACACAACGGATAAATGTTCTCATTCAAATACATCGTGCCAACTATTTTATATGTTAATATCTATGCAAATGTATACTTTTACACCTTTATTATTTATTATTCAACGCCACATTTTGTCCATAAAATTTCCATACCAAATATCAGTTATCTGTTTACCCTGTTCATTTCTGTATAATTAATTTCACACGTTCCTTTTTAAATGCCGCCGTAACTTAGTTGCACAAAATGTATTTACAAAAAACAATCACTTTTGTATATAAAAAAGACAAATTCTTTGCAAAACTGTCTACATTTCTACTCAGACAGACATTCTTTTTACCTTAGAATGGCATTTATTTTTTTCTGACTTAAAATTAATATTTAATATTGTTACAAAAATAAAAGATTATTATTTCTTCTATTCTAACTCCTAATTTGTTACATATGATGTGTCAATTCATTCAAAAATTCGCCGTACAGTTATGTATGATTATGATAAAATATGAAAAGTGGTCTGGCAACAGTCTGAGTTAAACGAAAAAAGTCTGGCAAAAGTCTTGCAAACTTTGTGAAATGTGAAAACTGTGCTCGGATAATTTTTTCCAATAAAATCTTAGAAAATTAGATGAAAGATAGACCCATATTTGAATTTCCTGCTAATAAATTGTAATTCAATCTTTATTTTGTGAAAAATATCAAATCATTTTGATATTTTTTGTATTTGTATACAGCAAAATATTTTCTGATTGTATTTTGAATATATTTAAAAATTATATCTTAAATGTATTCAAAATATATATGAAAATGTATAATAAGTATATTACCCATTGTTTGTGTATAAAATAGATTTCTTGTTTTACAAAAACAAATATTCAACTGAAACAATAGTTGATTTCTAATAACGATTCTCGAAACTTTGATGAATATATTTACTTAAGAGAAGCCCCGTAAGCCTTAACACGCTGTAAGGCTCGCTGTAACTAGAATAAAAAAATTAGTATCTTCATGTGGCACACTTCCCACTTGGTACAATAACCCGGCCACACCAAGAAGCAAGTAAAGCGTTCCAGAAATCTCCTAAGTTCTCTAATTCTCCCTGAATCCTAAACTAAAATCCTCGACAACAGAGAAGCCCAACAAATTTCTGTTCTGTTTTACATTCAAAATTGAGCTCTATACCAAATCGAAATATTCATAAACTTTTATGTTAAAGTTTGCAATTATTTTTCACTCGAAGGATGAAAAGCCAAAAAAAAGAACATAAAGTGATGAAATGTTTCAATTAAAAATAAACTTTTCTCGTATTTAAAATAGAGCAAACTTGCTTTGGCAATTTGAAAATGTATCAACAACTTTTTTTGTTCTGCTGGTCATAGATAATACCAGGAAATGAATGTAAATCTATAGATATAATTCAATGTTGGAATTTACGATACTTCTTTACGCCTAGCCCCGGCCACGAGTTTGAGGCAATGAAAACAACGATGCAGCAGATAAATTTAACAGTTTGTGCATTTCATCGAGACGTTAAAATACGCTTTGGAAGCTAAAAGTACATGCATTACAGTCGCATATACACATTCCGGCTCGGAAATTAGTGTGCTCGTTTGTCCTGTCATCTCAATTCTTTCGCTATCTTTCTATCAAATTGCAGAATGCCCATTTATTTATGTTTTATTTTGTTGTGAATTATTTTGTGTCAAAGTTCAAAGCTCTATATTTCTTCAGTCTACCCCTATTTTGTGTCGTAAAGCCTGGGCCATAAAAATTTTTTGTTATCTTTTGGAACTTGTCCGAAACAGTCTTAATCTGTTTAAGGATACACGTCCAAGTTCACAGACGAAGATAAATTAACAGCGATATCGCCAACTGCAAAAATGATAGTCGCAGTTTACAAAGACATTAATTTCTTTCTTTATACGTTTAATTACAACAATTGTGATAAACTATTTGCTGTTCTTTAAATTTTCTTTTTTTATTTTAAATTGTACATGAAGTTAACTTTTTACGATTAAATTTTTACTGATGTAAAATATTTAATTTCGTCATTCAAACAGACTAATAAAATTTTTATGAATACAAATTCCTGTTATTTTGGTGTCAAATTTAACATGCTAACGTTTCAGCTTACAACTTTAGCCTTTTTCAGAGTTACAAGATATAAATAATAATAAATATTTATATTTAAAGTTATAAGTAACATGTCAAAGTATTATATTCCATTCACTCAAACATAATGTTCAAGATCTAAGTTTTTATTTAAATCTCGTAACTCTGAAGAAAGCTAATAAAATTTGTTTAAAATTTATTAAGATAATTTTTGTATTGTTCCAAATCTTATTGGAAACATGTTAAAATATTATTATAAATAATAAAATTAATACATTTTTCATGTCAGTTTTAATTCTTAGTTAAACTTTGTTGACAATTTGAAATATACACAATATTTTTTTCAAAAACAAACTTTAACATTTTTTTAACAAAAAAAATTGACTATATGTCTAGGAAATTAAAAAAAGCCGAATTCTTCTTCAAAAACTTTACAACAATCGTACGGAGAACATTTATGCGAATGACGTAACAAAGTTAGTTTACTCTAAGCGAGATATTACGTCACTGGCCGTCGTCTGCACACATCATCAAACTTATACTGCGATGGCAAATTATGCAACAACAAAGTCATTAACCACCCAGTTGTCACCTCTTCCAAAAGTAACATTAATAATATCTTTTATTTCCATATTTTCATAAGCCATTTTTTAATTTTAATTAATCAAATTATAATTTTATTAACGAAGTCTATTGAACATTTATGCTAAAAATTGATCTGTTTCCTAAAATAATATTCTGTAAACGAAATTTGTTTTGAAAATAAATGATAGATCCTTTTCATTCATCAATTAAAATCATTGATAAATTTAAATCTCTTTAATAAATTGTTAAATTTAAAAACTAATTTGATCCATTTGGGTAAAATTATTGTCGATTATACAAACATTTTATTTGGCACGTCAAAACTAACCTAATGAATAAGCGAATTATCCTCATAAATCAACTCACGATAGTGTGACTCATTTTAAAATAAATTAATAATCATTAATACATTTTAATTGCTTTATATTAATTGGGTTACATTTATTTATTTTTAATCTAAATAAAAATATACTATATGAAATTTACTATACTGACTTATACATCTAAACTGACAATACTTTGTCAAGCGATTCATTCGATAAAATCAACTTGACCACTGAGAGCACGAATATCAGCGTTACAGACTTACATTTTATTGATATGAAACTTGTAACTCAACACTTTGTCGAATTGAAATCGTACTTCAGCACAGTTTAACCAAATTATCTTAATTATTTCAATGTCAACCAAAACTATAAGCTACCCATGAGGAAAAAAAGAAATGGGCCAATATTGGTCCGACTGGCCAAACAGTATTGATATGATTTACTTCCAGCGTTGTTATAAGATTAAAATGTAACACTGTTCTATATTGTTTGAGTATTAGTTCTTAACGTTGGCACAGTACAATTTAGAGATCTAAAACGGTATAAAACAAGTTTGTTGGTCATGCGAGTGTTTTCGATACGATTTCAATGCTGATTCGTGATACTGTTTGAGTATCGGAATCGAACATTTGGCCTGTACTAGCTTCTAGAGTCGATCCAGTAATATGTCCCAATATATTTTAAACGGTTAGAAACTTTGCAAAAAAAGCTATTAATTTTTAAATCCAATTCATGATAATAACCTTCAATAAATTGAATTTTGTTGGTCAAAACTCAATAATAATCGAAAAGATACATTTTATTGAAGAAAAAAAGGTACACTTGTTTATAAATATTAATTGAAAAATTAACCTAATATCCATACGTTGTGGTTTAATGGTGACTGAATATTATACGTACATTTTATTAACATCTGCAAGTACTGTAAATATATTAGACACTGATATCGGTTCAATATTGTTTGCCTATAGTAAATCAGTCTTGAAACTAGTACTAAACCAACTTCATTTGCCAAAATGAGAATCTGCACGGAAATAAAGTCAGTAAACAGTGTCCATCCAGCATTTGTTGACGATACTTTCAAAACATTGGTATCTTGTACTCGACCAGTATTGTAAACTAATATTAAAGTAATGTAGAATAGTGTTACATTTCTAAGCTTATTCTGTACCGAAAACAGTATTGGAATAAGACTGATTTGATTATAAGCATTGGTGAAGCGTCGATTGTGCTACATGGGTACCGAAGTTTCTAATCAAAACCCAAATATTTCATATTTAACAAATAATTTAAAACTGTAGAGTGCATTTAATTGAAAAGCTTATATTGAGAAGGAAAAAAGCACAGCTTTATTTGTTTCCAGCAGTTAACTTTCAATCCAACTTTGTCTTCGGTTGGAACACGTCTGGGATATGCTCGGTGAAATCGAAGTGGCGGAATTTGCGGCGCAAACAGCCCAGGTAATGTACAAAGCGACGATGAAAAGTCTGATAGCCAAGGTGCGGGTTACAGTGTCTGTCGGGAGCCATCACCGAAATTATCCACGATCTTTCTGCCAGCAACAAGCTTTCTCTCGATAAGAATGGCAGAGTCAACAGCCCTGGCATTGGGAGAAATTAACCCTGGCAATTCGTGACACGAAGAGAAGAGAGCGCAACGCCTTCAGGGACTCAAACTCAACGCTAACTGTATTTGCAACGTGGAAAGAAACTATTCCAAAGTCCTAAGCGACTATGAAATTTTTGTCAAACTCAATTTTCACCTGCATCAAAATTTTTGCCCGTCTTACAAATACGCGAATTTATATCTTTCTTTTTGTAGCAATGAAAAAGCGGTAATTCGATATCAAAGTATATAACAATTTTTCGCCAAAATTAATTATTTAAATAAAAGCCCATGGATGAGGGCTTGAAATGACGTAATAAAGTTTGAAAGCTAATCGGACTGCTGGAATTAAATTATATGTCGAGAATATTTTGTCCATCCGTACACATGAGTACACAATTGGATAACGTTGTTTGTAACTTTTCTTTTACATCTGAAAACTTTTGATAACAAATTTATTTATTAATTTCATGGACGACGGACGTTTAATGAGAGAGGAATGCGATGCGAGTTTAGCGATCAGATTTCACATTTTATACATGAATTTACCTTTATGTACGAGCAAATGTGTAAAGAAGATATGTGAATTCGTAATGTTGAACTTTTGCTTGCAAAATCTGTGAATTAATGTTAACTGAATTATAAAATTAGCAAAAAAAACAAAACATTACTTTAGAGCCATTTTCTACTTCCATCGTATTTTTTTTGCTTAATGAAATAATAATTTAATAAACCTGGGTAACTTATATTATAACCAATACTGTCGCAATATTTGTTACAAACAATTTTATAATAAAGTTATAATTACTTTGAAATGAACTTTCTTTTCATTCCAATATATCCTTATAATATTAATATTTTATACTCAGCTAGTTAATTTTATTAAACTTTATTTTTATAAATATTATAACGCATATTGAAAGAAAATACTTGTAACAAATGTTTTGCTTATTTCTAAAATAAACTTCAATAATTTTAAGTTGCAAAAATCGCAAGCATAAGTACAACTTTGATCAAGAAACAACATTTATTTGAAAAAGTACTTTTCAACGAAACTGTATTAAAAAATCGTTACAATATCCCTTCATGTAAAAAATGCAAAATACATAAATATAAAACAATGTGAACGAAGATCAAAGCCACACGAATGGCTTTTAAGACCGTATAGGATACAATTTTATCAAGCTTTATCTTTTTCGCCAGAATCAATACTACTTGCAACAATATACGTCTGGTTTTAGAAAATACCTTTTTCTAAAACCAAAGCTCAGTAATAGTATCTTATATTCAATGTGTCCTAGATACACAAATTATTGTCGAGGTAATTAGCTAGCTATTGTCCAGATTTTTGGGCGCGCAGGAATATAACGCAATAGAAAATTTTGAAATTTACTATCAAAAGTTTCACAGTAAATTTATCGAGTCGTATCATCGTTGCAGTATACATCATCAAAACAGTACTTAAATTTTCAATACAAAAGTATTCTACAATTACAATAGCACTTTCAGAAATATCTTCTTTTTGTTGAATTTTAATGATGATATGGTTGCAATGCTCGATGATTATTCAAATCGATCAGAAAATGTAATAAGAATCTCATTCGAAGCAAATAATTTAAAACAAAATTTCAATAATTTTATCAATAATTTTTCAGCAATGAAATATTTTTTAATCAAATAAATTTAATGACTAAACAAAATTTTCAAACAAAGTAACAGTTGAGAAGGTTTCAATTAAACTTAAATGCAAATACAAGATTAGTAAACTAGAATTTTTACGTATCTCATTTTGGTGCGTTATTTTTTGTTTCACTCTTAGATTTTCATTCTCTTTTGCTATGTTACGAAAGGCGACGAGTAAACGTGCAAGTTGTTCGATCAAAAAGCTTCTAACTTTTATTTCCCAAGAGCAGTGTACTGCACTCATTTGATTTTATCATAGAACTCATTTTATTTAGGGTCTTCGTTTTCATCGATATCAGGAGCAAAAAAGAAAATTTGCAATCAAACACAGATGAAATTCGAAAGTTGTATTAACGTTTTTAAACTCGTCCGAAACACAATATCAAGTTTTGTGATGATATTGATATAAAAATATTGTACAATGTAAATGCCAATGCAAACAGTGGAAAGTAAGATTTCACGTTGCAAGAGACAACAGTCCTTAATGCTCACAAGACAAGATATAATTGTGCAAAATGGCGACATTTTATTTTAAATAGCAAACATGAAGAGCTCATTTTGTAACACTTCTCTCTAACTACTCATGCAGTTCTCGCTTTTCCCTTGGACGAATATCTAGCTGGAAAAACTCTTACGCTTTAATCGTTAATTACTATAACGTGCAATGATGGGCAAAATGTAGACTAAGAGAAGTAAAACAATGAAGTTTGCAGAAGATAAAAAAAAAATTAATAGCATCTTTAAAATCAGAAAAAAGTATATTACTTGACTAGGCGGAGAAGGTTTTCTCCCACGAGTGGCCATCATTTTCACGAGAGGGGGAACCTCCTACTGCTTCCGACTAGTCAAGTATGATATTTTCTCTTACAAGTGCGGCAGATGTGCCGTTTTTAGTGAGAAATTAACTAACAAAATATAAAAAATATATATATAATCAGGCT